>VDFB02255772.1:0-69846 GCA_007258455.2 Sequoia sempervirens
TAACCTCCATGGGAGGGGATATATTTCCTGATACATATGAGTTGGTTGTGCACATAGAAAATAGTTTGATCAATGCGTGAAAGCTTCTACCACAACCCCTAATGCCTTTGTTTGCAGAAATCTCTGGTAGTCCTCAAGAGGAAGCTACTTCAAGCACTTCTACTACACAACTAATATTTCCTACTATATAGTTCATGTACATGTACCTAGCCACACAGCCTAACATGTCAAGCTCTTCTTCTATAGTAGCAAACATCAGTGACATGAAGAGTCTCATGCAAACTTTTGCTAATGAGTTGGTTCTCATGAAATCATAGAAAGTAGTATCTCTAAAGCAAGTCATCCCATCAACATAACACATATCATGGACCCTCAAGAGGAGGACTTCAATAAACAACATCTGCAAACTAGATAGTTCAGATCACCATGCTGCTACAAATGGTCAAGGACAGTCAGAGTAAAGAGTTAATCCCAGGTCAGAAAAATCTGGTAGAAGATGAGAATATATGGTACTTTCCATGTAGCGATAGTCATATGCCCCAAAATTGTCTGAGGGGAAATATGCAACAGAAGATAGCAAAACAAAGAAACAAGGGTGCTCTCTTGAATCCAAATGAATATGAGTCCTCCAACATGGAAAATGCCTACTTCATAGTGCAAATGCAAGGACTGGATATTGCACACAATCAAGTGTTCTTTTCATTGATGGAGGAAGAAGATGTGGTATTCGCAAATGAAGCTTTAACCACTAGTACTACATAAGTACAGTCATACTATAACACAAGATCCAAAACAAGGCTCATAGGAGAATACGTGCAACAAGCTATGCCATGTCCTCAACCATGTTGGCCACTATTGCAAGAAAAATAGACTCAGCAAGCCACAGGCTAACCTACCCAATAGTCGTGGACTCCATCTTTGCTAGAGAAGGAGATGCACAAGATGTTGAGCCTAATCATGATGGATCACTTTCCTCCAAAGATGAGAGAGATACCACCATTTAATCCCAAGGTCCAACCAGTCGGAACAATCAATGTGGTGGAACAATTGAAGAAGGCACCTACCAATATATCTTTGTCAGATGTCATATCTATCCTTGACCAAAAGACATTGCTTCAATAAGAATTAAAGAAAGAAGAGAAAATAACACGAATAGATGCAACTCTTCCATGCAATCAAAATAAAGACAAAGGATCTACATCAAACCCTCAAGCTCTGAAATTCACAACTTATGTGAATGGTGTGGACAATGCAAAAGAGAAAGAAGTAAGCAAGCCAAATCCCACACCTTTCTTTTTAACAATTATTGTGGGAGATAAAATTTTGCATAATAACATGATTGATTCGAGGGATAACACTACAGTCATGCCAAAACAAGTGGTAAATGCCATCAAACTTAAATATGAGCCCCTTGAGAAGGGAACCATGCACTTAGATAGGAAGAAGGTTCCCACCATTGGGTGGATAAAAGATCTATCTCTAATCCTCTTCTCATGTCCAAGCCAAATGGTCAAACAAGAGATAGTGGTGATAGACATTCCTCCACTCTTTGGAATGTGTCTTTTAGGAGATTTCACCATGAAGCTTCGAAGATATTTTATGCTCAATTAGTCCCTCCTAATATTGAGAACCAATCATTGGGCGAAGATGAAGGTTCTATCTGAATCTTTGCATCCAAAACACATAGAAGACAATGTAGTCCTATGCTTTGACACAGCACACACATCTTTCTCACAACAAGAGAGATATTGTGTAGAGATGCTGGAAGATGAAGAAGATACAAGTGATTAGACTCTTGAGGAAGAAGTGTTACTCAAACAATTCATTGATTCCAACCCATTTGACAACTTTCATGCAAGAGGACTAGGAACTTACGTGATTTTTGACGATGATCAAGTCTTTCCAAAATTGATAAAGGATCAAGATGAATATAATGATCTAGGTGTCAATTGTCTATGGACCTTATATTTTGATGGTGCCAAATGCAAAGTCAGTTCTAGAGCAGGTGTTTGACTAGTGTCCTTGATAGGATCAGAGACCCTTAAGGCTTACCATTTCTAGTTCTCATGCTCAAATAATGATGCAGAATATGAAGCCTTGGTCCATGGTCTGACCCTTGCCAAATGAATGGGCGTAAAGAAAATGCAAGCATTCAAAGACTCCAAATTAGTTGTGAGCCTAGTCTGTGGGAAAGCAATAGAAAAGAACACAAGAATAAAGTCATACAGACATTAGATATGGGATCTAATTGAGAGTTTTGAAGCTTTCAATAATATACAAGTTATCCCCCGACTTCAAAAAAGTGTTTCCTATCAGATGGATTCTATCGGTTCATAATTCAAACTAGTTTTTGATTCAAATAAGCAGAATGTAGTGCAGATCATCATCCGACCAACAATCCCCAACAATGATCAAAACTAGCAAGTATTTGAGGATGAAATTCAAATTGCTTCCTTTATACAGAAGTCAAGAGGAGCTTTTGACTATTCACATCCAGGAGCATAATTTTGGGAATAATAGGTTATCCAATTGAAAGGAAACAAGCTTATTTGGGGATTAATCTCCCTTGAAAATATGTTTGACTATGAATATGCAAGAAGTGGCAAGAGGAGGTTCACTATGGACATAAGGGACTATGAAGAGCTTGATGTTGGAAGTGGTAGAAAGTTAAAAGTCAGAAGGGAAGTTCCGCAAAAGGATAAGGAAAGACTAAAGGAGCTATGTTTTAGATATGATGGAGTTATTGCCTAGACCTATGATGATTTTAGAGGGTATGACCCAGGCATAATTCAGTAGACTGTTGACTTGGTAGAAGGATCAAAGCCCATCTAACAAAAACAAAGGCCAGTAAATTTGAAGTTCAAACCGTTAATGGCATAGGAGCTCACCAAATTGGTCGATTCAAAGATCGTATATCTGATCAAACATTCTACCTGGGTGTCAAATCTAGTACCAGTTCAAAAGAAGAATGGCAACATTAGGATTTGTGTCAATTTTTGAGATTTGAATAAAGCCTCACTAAAAGACCACTATCCTTTTCCATCAATGAAGCAAATCTTGTAGACTGTGTCCGGATCAGAGATGTTCTCATTGCTTGACAGATTCTTTGGCTATAACCAAGTATATGTAAAGGAATTCAACCAACATAAGACAATGTTTACCACTAAGTGGGGAATGTTTGCATACTCAAAAATTTCATTTGGACTTTCAAATGCTAGTGAGAATTTTCAACGAGCAATGGATTTTTCTTTCAAAGGATTAATCAATCTAATTATTCTCATATATATAGATGACTTGACGGTCTTTTCAAAGTCAAAAGATGATCACTTTGATCACCTGGAAAAGGTTTTCCAGAAATGTCTATAGTTTAGGATTTCTTTGAATCCCAAAAAGTGTGTTTCTGGAGTACCCCAAGGTAAGCAAATAGGTTTTGTAGTGTCAAAGGGAATAGCAATAGACCCCAAAAGGGTGAGATTGATAATGGAGTTACCCCTACTAGTAAATCAGAAAGGATTGCAATCCTTCTTAGGGAAGATCAACTTTCTCAGTAGATTCATATCAGACTTTGTAGGCATTATAAGACTGATCATACTAATGCTTTTAAGAAGAACCTAGTTTTCAAATGGACCCCTAAAGGAAAAGTAGCTTTTGAGTAGATAAAGATAGCTATCTCCACTGCTCTAATGTTGGCTAACCTGGACTTCTCAAAATATTTTTTCTCTATGTATAGAATGTCCAACATAGCATAGCTTCGGTACTCACTCAAAAGGATGAGTGAAATAAGGGAGAGCATCCTATTGCATTTCACTCGAGGACCCTTAAAGGTTATGAGGCCACATATAATTTTGTAGAAAAGCATACTTTCACCATTGTTAAAAGCCTAAAGTAGTTCCAAAATTTGGTGTCGACCAATAAAATCACTATTCTCATCTCACATCCTAGTGTGTGAGATTATATCACATAAGATGAGATAACAAAAAATAGGGAAATTTAGATCACCAAGATCCTAGAGTATGATGTGAACATTAAACCAACCAATCTAGTTCAGGGAAGAGGTCTGTGTGAATACATTGCACAAGAATCAAGTTCCATAGCTGAAAAGGAGACTGATCAAGTATACGCAAACCAATTCAAGTCTGATGAGTCCTAGGTTGCAAATTGAACATAGTATATCCAAAAGGGGCACTATCGGACCAACCTTCTATCCCATCAAAGGTGACACTACTAACTGCAAGGCACTAGGTATGTATCAATTGAAGGAATATTATTCAAGAGATATTATGATGGTGTCCTACTCCAATGTTTAGACAAGCCACCGGCGGAAAGAGTTCTTAATGAATTCCATAGAAATCCTGAAGGTGGACATTTTTCCACCAAGACTACCACCTTGAAGATAATGTGAGTAGGATATTATTGGCCCTCTATTTTTTCTAAAGCACGCCATCTAGTGCAAAAGTGTACTCAATGCCAATTCTTTGTTGGAAAAAGAAAGAATTCTCTTTTTCCTTTGCGCCCAATTGTAACTAAGGAGCCCTTTGCTCAATGGGGTTTGGATTTTTTTAGAATGATAAATCATGATTCCAGTGTCAGTCACAAGTGGATCATTATGGCAACCGACTACTTCACAAGGTGGACAAAGGCCATAGCCCTAAAAATGAGACTAAGGGTGATGTTAGAACTATAAAATTTTGAAAATTTTATAGTTGTTTATATCCATGAGTTTCTAGATAAGTCCTTACCATAAGCACAAGAGTCCTTTCTTCAAAATATTTTTTCCCATACTTTGTCATGTGGTCCCATAGAATCTATCTAATTTTTAATATTTCAATGTATAATTCATATTGGCAAGAGATGGTAAGGGTCTCCTCAATCCATAAAGCATTTTCTACTCATGTGTCTTTTGTAGTCTATCAGCAAGAGACTAGGATTGTCTTACTAACAAAATTTCATTTGGTAATACATGTCAGGTAGAGATAATTCATTGTCTTGGCAACAGAAAGATCCTATCGGCAAGAAAGTCATCATCGAAATAAGTCATATCGAACTTATATATGTCTTACCGATCGGTGCACAAGGAAACATATCGGCTAGACTAAAAGATATAGGAATGAAGTCTTATAGCATTCATCCAATCTTGCTGATAAAGCAGAAGGAGATTCTATCGATGATTATCAGGATGAAGTCAGTGAGTCCTGCCGACCCATATTTCACACTGACAGGATTATGCTAGTAAACGAGTCAACAATATGTATTGATTATCGGTGAGACTTATTTCATCGGAGAAAGATATGAAAGTCACACCGAGTGTTGTTTCATCAGTGAGAAAGTAGTTATGTCACAGTGACTAGAAAATACACCAAGGGATATATCTCGATGAGATACAAAGTAATCTATGGAACATCTGCCCGACTCAAAATGTCACAGCGATATACATAAGAATGAGAGGATAACTGTTGGTGAGACTCCAAATATCGATGAGACTACGGGAAATTAAAGCGATATATAGTTTCTGATAGTTGGAGAGACTCGAAGTGTCGGGGAGACTACACAATGTTTTGACGAATGTTTTAATGAACGTTGGAAAAGCTATCACCCAAGATTTTAAAATGTCTTACCAACAATAGTATATGATGTGAGAGTGAGAGTTTCAAAAAATGACTTACTGTACTCATGTTTCAGCTAACACATTAATGGCACAATGGAGCATAATAAGGAAAATTCAATTGTAAACGTTAGTGTGGAATTGATAGCGGAAGAATCAGAAGGGGAGGACGAAGAACCAGGGCATTCTTTAACTCCAAAGGTTTCAAGCAAAATACAGTAATTCTTGTGCCTTAGTTCCTCTAATTTTGACTTCTATAACGTCTGAGGAATGGAATGCCCCAACTCAGGAAAATCAAAAAGTAGAAAACATGGTGAAATCAGTCAACCCAAAGGAGAGAAACATAAAACTGAAATAGAACACGAGAGCACTGAATGAAGATTAAATCAATACCTCATTGACAAATTACCTGGCTCTGCACCTAAAGCAAATGATCTGCACAACTTAGGGAATAAATAGATAAATTGGATGATACATGTAAACTCATAGGATATTTTTGGACTTCAATAAGAGGGTATGAGTTGTTTAGCTTTCACTATTATCGAAGAAATCATTTTGAACTAGTATGCAACCCATGGAAGCTTAATTTGGGAAAACTAGTGTGCCCTAATGTATTTTTCAATGCAGAATTGGTAAAATTGTTGGTTGCCCATTATAATTCAAAACTCAAGGCTATATGTGACCCATCTAGGAAACCATTAATACACTTATTAGAAGATGCAATAGGGGAGGTTTTCAATTTGGAAGGGGTTTGCAATGAAAAAATCATATGTGAAGAATTGGAAATGGAGTTCGAGAGAATGGACACAATTTATAAGGGTTGGAGGTTTCCAATTCACAAGATTAGATAGGGTGGAAAACCAGTTCTTCTACAGGATAGTGATGGACCTCCTTTTCATGTTGACCTATTTGAACCCTATTTGAAGTATACTTATTTCTTGGTAGGCCAAGTATTGGGAATGGAAGTCACTAAGTATATGTTAATTATTCCTATGATAATTTCAGCAGATATCCAGTACCACAACTCTAGACCATTTGATTATGCCTCATACATTTTGAAGGGGCTTGATTATGGATTGATGGCAATAAAGGGCAGAGCTTCTATCTTACATCTCAATCATTATTCATTCTTGATACATGTAGTGTTATATTTTGGACAGGAGTTAAGACTGTGGCCTCAGGAGATGAGAATTTCCCAATTTGATAAGGAAGGCATGACATTACCTGTCCAATTATGGATGGTTGTCTGGGATAGTAGGTTTACTAATTCTAGTTTTGTTCACTTTGAGGAGTATTTTGTGAAGAAATTGTACAAATTGTATAATCATCCATGTGATTATTCTTTATCTGAAGAGATAAAGAGGTTTCTTCGGCCAAAGGATTTCAATGGGCCAATTAGTCATAAGTAGGGGGATTGGTATTGTTTGGAGGGTGCTACCATGATTAGGGTTTATGGATTTGAAGATGCCCCATTCATTTTTCCTAAAATAGTCCCAGACATAATTGCATATTTGGAAATTTTTAGATAGATGGAGTATTCCAGTGTTATTTATTTTAGCTCCTTTGGAAAGTACGATTTCATGCCCAGTACATTATTCTTCAGTGATTTTATTGTATTAGCCAAGAAAGGATATAATTTGATCCTTGATAAGCTACTGCAGTACAATATGAAAAGAGGACCACCTAGAAATAATTTTGATTGAGAGGGGTACATCAATTCTGCTAAAATGAGGATAAAGTTTGGAGGGTATCAACATGTTCCCTATCAATTTGATGATATCATCCAGAATTTGGAAGCTGAAGAAGCATAGATAGTGGTTGAAAGATATAATCAAGGGTTGCAAGATACAGAGTTATTGTCCTCTGGGGAGGAGGCATCTGAGAATAATGTGCTACAAAACCAACCAAGTAAGATTTCAAGATTGAGAACTCAGCCTTACACTTACCCTACTAGAGAATTGAGTGTTGAAGGGAATGTAGATGCAGATGCAAGGCATGTAGAGTATAGATCATTTGTATCAGATGATGAATTTGTAAAATCTCTAGAGTTTAAGGCATTCCTATACAAACAAAAGGGAAAAGAAATAATAGAAAGGGTTGACAATATCACATCAGGTAATGAAGAGAAATTACTGAATGACTTAAAGATGTGTGTGGACAAGGAGATGGTAGGTATGACCCCTAAAAAAGGGGAGGAAAATGTTGGAAAATGTCGGTGTTATGATTTTTCCTGGGTTAGATCTCAATTCTGCACTTGTTTTTGATAGTTTCTTGGAAGATAGTAATGCTACACACAAGCTTAGCCCAGAAAAGGTGAAAAAAGTATATGCAGGGTCAAAGTACAATCTAGATGAAGGGTCATTGATGATTTGGGATTTATATCCACCTCACAGAAAATCAGTTATCATTGATACTAAGAAAGCATTTGGGCATGTTATGAATTTAAAGATTAGAGAGGTTGATCCTATGGCAACTGTAGAAATTGGAATCAATGTTGCAAAATTAAACAAAGCCCAAATTCAGATGTTAATTAAGGAGAGGGAAATTTACAAAATGAATAATGAGAGGATGTTGAGAGAAAATGACCACCTAAAAGATTTGTTAGGTGTTACAATGAAATCAACCAAGTTGCTCACTCATGGTGAAAGTTCACAGTCAAAAGATCATTGGGAAGGATCAAGTGCTTATTCTCAAGGGAAATATCATGCACTTGATGGTTAAGAAAAGATAGGCCATCCTAACAACTTGGTTCAATAAGCTCTAGGGAAAAAATTCACATAATTTTTCTACATTGAAAGAACATGAAAGAATAGATGGAAGGATTCTAGAGAAGTTTCAAGAAATAAACCAGAGGGATGTTTCTAATAATGTAGCAATTGAAGCTGCAAATCATTTTGTGAATAAGCACCAAGACTTCTCTGAAGAATTGTGAGGGGATGCGTAGGGATTGATAAATGCCACCAGGAAAGGATTGACTACATTCTTTGATGATAAAGGAGAATTAAAAGAAATGACAAGATGGAAAAGTGAAAGTGAGTCCATACTCCAAGAAATTCTGAAGATAGCTATTGTGGAAGACACAACATTGGATGAGGCATGCGAATAGAATGAGAAGATGGTAAGAATGGAGATCAAAATCCAGAACACAGTAGGAGATGTAGATACACATGAACGCCAAGATTACTTGGATCACTTGTCTAAGATTCATTTATGGCTTAACAGAGCTTGATTTTCTTTTAATCTATTATTGTTTTAACATATGACATTTCTGAAAGGATGCGTCCTTTCAAGTATTTGATGTATAAATATTTGTTTTGGTAGCCAAACAGAAGATAATAGAAGATAGAGGATAGAAGAAAGATACAATAGATTACAATGTTTTATAAATATGAGACTATGATGCATGTTTAAAACTATGGAGATATCAATGAGAATCATTTGATGTGGTGTCGTATTTCTAGTATCAATTGTTTGTTGTGTTCATTGAAAGTATTATTGAAGTTGTCTCCAAAGTTGATGTTTTCTGGTTATTTAAATTGATATAACAAGTTTATATTCAGTTTAGCGGTGCACATTTGTTGTATCTGTACAGTTGATTAATTGGTTCTTTCAAGAAAATATTAAATCCTTTTAGTTGATCATAGTAATTATGGAATTTCATTTGGATCATTAAGAAGAACTTGGTAATCATATTCTTGCATGTTTATACAAGTTATAAACTCAAATTATATGTCAAACAATTATAATACTTGCCAAAAAGAAGTTACTCATTTTAGATCTCTTTTGACTCCGCATACCCAATAAGGCACTAGTCTCCACATTTTCATTATTTTAGTTTCACTCATTATTCACATCTATTAACTGAACATATTAGGTTTTAGCTTTGATATTATTATATAATCTATACCAAATCACATTCTATTTATCCACTCCCATTTTCCATTATGGGTAAAATGCTTTAGGAAATAAACATAAGTGAAGTCTACCTCATTCATATAGGTATATAGGGCTAGGTCTAGTAGCACCTAAAGAGAAGAAGGTTGAAACCATTTAAACCTTGTCTGTTACCCTAAAACATACCAAGAGATTGGCAACCTCTTGAGGCACTTTGCCTACATTTTTGAGAGCTAAGAAATTGGCGACTCTGCTAGGGAGTCAACTCAGAATCAGGGCCTTAGTCATAGAGTCAAAAAACATGTACAGACTCCACTGGGAATAACAAATAACAAACACTTTCTCACTTTTAAGAAAGTGAGTGGCGAGTCTAAACAAAAACACTGCATCAATATTGCATCGATTCAAAATGAATGGTAGAAGATCCCAATATAAGGGAGGTCCTACTAGCAATAGTAAGTGGACACACAAGGATGCTAAGGTTGATAAGGGTAAGAAGATAAATGAGGACATGTGCATAACGAACAAAGACAAAACATCAAGACCACATTGTGAGACATATGATCATTATGATACATGGAGAGATAATTCAAGTGTAGAACCTTGTACCCCTGAGGAACAAAGAAATCCTTTTTATAATCCTCAAAAATAGGCAAAGTTCAATGCTAAATTCAAAGTTGAATGAATCAGATGTTGACAGGAATATGATAAAAAATGGAGTGTAATCAGAGTGAGCCTATAGATCATGTAATTCCTCAAGAAAATTATGAATTCTCAACTCGTGAAGAAGTAGAAGCACAACTTGAGTTTCATAGACAAGAATTTGAAAGAGCAAAAGTTGAATAGGAGAAAGCCCAAATGATACAAGCAATCAGAGATTTCAAATTGCAGAAAGCCCAAATTACTACTTAGACAACTGGTTTTTCAAAGTATATACCACCTCATAAGTAGGGAAATAATAATGCAGGGCCTTTTGATCCATCAAAGGTTCCTCAGAATCAGATAGGAAATCAATACAAATAGTCAAACCATCCACCACATTCCCTCACAATATACAAATACACAACCACCTCATGGTTAACATTATGCACCACATCTTTATACCCAATATAACAATCAAATGTATCAATATCAGTACGCACCTAACCCTCCTCCTCATCAATACATAACAATGATCAGATAATTTGATTTGACATGGTTTCAATTATACCCTTACCCTATGGATGGTAGTTGGAGGAGTCTTGTTCCTAAGTTTACAAAGAGTAGTGCAATTACTATTGAAGATCATGCAAGGAATTTCAATGCTTTCATCCAAGATTTGGATATTCCTTATGAGGATTTACATATTAGGCTATTCATGATGTTGCTCATTGAAGAAGCTAGGGATTGGTTCAATAGCTTACCAATAGCCTCTGTTGATTTTGTCAAAGAATTTCAAGATCAATTCCTCGAGTAATATGGGAATCTAAGTGCACCAGATGTTTCTCTTCACGAATTAATGAGGATTCAGAAAGATCAGAATGACTCATTTATGATTTTAACTAGAGATTCAACAAATTGCAGAATAAGATACCTCTTGGATCAAAGTTGCCAAACTTTGTAGCATTGAGTGTTTATTTGAATGCGTTCGATCCAAAAATAAGGTATGAATTAAGAAATAGGTCCCCAAGAAATTTAGCTAAAGCCCAAAAGATAGCATTAACTATTGAAAACAATAAGAAAGCTGCTATGATAGTTAGTAAAAGAGACAATCGTAGGGTTCCTCAACAAATCAACAATTACCAATACAGATAGGAGAACACATACAAAAATGAGAGGCCTAGGTTACATGACATGCCCTACCATACAAATTGGAAGGATGTAAAATCTATAATAGATAGGCCTAACAACAAAGAAACTCCTGATCCATTAAGGAAGAAGAGAGCATATATGGTCAGTAACTATTATTGGTGTAAAAGTTGTGATAAGCCACACTCCCTAGATGATTGTGTTGTAGCCCAAAGAATGCAAGGAGTGTTAGTAGGTAATAGTGGAGAGGATCACATAGTTTATTTGACTTCAAATACTTTTCACTGTGTTAAGGAGAAATACTCATCTTCAAAAGATGAAGGTTATGAGTACAATGTTTCAAATCAAAGGTTTAATGTCCACATGACTGAACAACAGGTTTTTTCTGATTCTGAAGAAGATTATATAGAATCACACTCTATTGAGGTGCCTGCTCAATGCAATATGAGGAAACTCACCGAAGAGGAAATAGAGAGATTAACCATTGCTGCGGTTGACGAAGCAAAGAGAAAGTATTGGTTAAGAAATAGGACATTGAATGAAAAAGAAGGCATCCCTAGGGGAATATTTATAAAAGATCAAAATGTGACACAAGGAAATTTGAAGAAAACAGAAAATAAACAAGATAAAAACAAATAGAAGCTTGTTCAAAAGGAGGAGGTTAAAGAATTACACAAAGAAAAGAAAATGACTAATCAATTAAGTAAAAGAGAAAAGGTAGAGAACAAAGGAGAAACATCAGAGTAGAAGAAAATGATTAAGGTGGAAGTTTCCTCTTTTGACTTCACTCAGGCCTTATCTCAGGAAAAAATGTCTATTCCACTTCTTGAGATGATGAAAATTAAAGAATATACAGACAATTTTGTTCAGTTGATAACAAGTGGAAATGAAAAAAATATAAATTCTGACAATAAGATGGCCACTAAAAATAAGCAAGAGAAAGTAAGTATCCCAGAAGTCGGCCTTAATAATGTATTAATAAATCCCCCACAGGTTGATCCTTTTTTCACTACGTTACTTATAAATAACAAACTGTTGAGGAATTGCATGATAGACTCTGGCGCTAGCATCAATATTATGCTAGTTGGAGTTATGAAATAGCCTGGCATGTGGGTGGACACTAATGGAGGGAAGTGCTATGCGATGGATAACAGAACTATTCCTGTGGTGGATATTATGAAAGATGTTGAAGTCAAACTAGCTGCTTATCCTCAGGTGGCCTATAATATAGATATAATAGTAATTGACACCCCTCCTCAATTTGGGATGCTTTTATCAAGGCAGTGGATAGCAGCAGTTGGGGGAAATGTCCAATTTGATTTGTCTTATGCAACAATTCCAGTGAATGGTCAAGAAGTTAAGTTGTACAGGGAGCCAAGGATGAACCGAGTTGTTGATTATGTACCTCAAGATCAACTCAATTGTTTTTGTGATGTGGATCTTGGGAATTTTAAGATAGAACCAACCCGGCTAGAATTAGTCAATGTTGATCCAATTGAAAAGCATGTTGCACAAAACTGCAATGGTGTGTGGAAAATGTACTTTGATGGAGCATGTAGCCAAGAAGGTAATGGAGCAGGAATAGTATTTGTTTCACCTAAAGGAGTTACATTTAAGTATTCATTTTTTCTAGCATTTGAATGTACAAACAACATGGCAGATTATGAAGCTTTATTAATAGGTTTGAATATAGTTGTAAAACATAAAATCAAACTGTTAGCTGTTCTAGGGGATTTCGAGCTAGTTGTTTCACAAGTTAAATCAAAATATGCAGCAAAACATAAGAGGCTGAAGCAATATAGGAATGTTGTATGGGACACAGTCGAGCTGCTTGATGCATTCTCCATTGAATGGATAGATCGGTCGAAAAACATAATGGTAGACTTTTTAGCAAATGTAGCTCTAAGAAGGGATGACATTACACTGGCTGGAGTGTCATAGATTGAGTTCAAGACAAGACCTATTGTGCTTGGTAATATATACAGTTGGCAGGTTTTTAATGATGATACTAACCTTTTGAAATTTCTTCACTGTATAGATCAATATGAAGACCAAGAAATTGATTTCAATGCCTTTGTTGAAGTAGATGGGAAGTAGACAGTATTCGGGAAGGAGGTCTTATAGCTTAAAACCAATAAGCTTCCCAAAGGGCTAGTGGCATTAGAGAGGGTATATGATGGAAGTCATTGATCCCTCATGAAGTAGACACTAGTCAAGAGGGAGGATATTGAAGAGATCAACTTAAGGACTGAGATGGCACCAAGAAAGGTATACATAGGGAAGAAAATAAGCCCGACAATTCAAAGAATGTTGATAGCATTACTGAGAAAATATAAACATGTGTTTGCATGGTCCTATGAAGACCTTAAAGCATATAGGGAGGATTTGTTTCAACATGAAATCCCATTAAAGCCAGATGCAAAGCCATTTAGACAGAAACAAAGACCCATTAACCCAACATTGGATCCAAAAATGCATGAAGAATTGGTAAAGCTCAAAGATGGTGATATCATGAAACCAACTAGGCACTCAACATGGGTCTCAAACCTAGTTCCTTTGAGGAAGAAAAATGGAGATATCAGACTATGTGTGGATTTTAGAAATTTGAATGTGGCATCCCTTAAGGATAATTACCCTTTGCCTAATATGGAAGCTATACTACATAAGGTGATAGGGTGTGAGTTGTTATCTATGATGGATGGGTTCTCTGGTTACAACCAGGTCAAAGTCAAAGAATCTAAGCAGTACAAGATAACCTTTACAACTCCATGGGGAATGTACGTTTATGTGAGAATCCCATTCGGTCTCACAAATATAGGTGCAACCTTTCAAAGAGCTATGGACGTAGCATTTGCAAACTTGATTAATGCTATCATGGTGGTGTACCAAGATGACCTTACTGCTTATTCAAAAAGGGTTGAAGATCATGTAGAACATCTGGAAAAGGTATTTATTAAAGCTTTAGAATATGGTATTAGTTTGAACCCTAAAAAATGTCATTTTGCAGTCAGATAAGGTAAACTCTTCAGATATATTATGTCAAAGGAGGGAATTAGAATAGATCGTGAGAGGGTTGAAGCCATAGATAAAGTTCCTATCCCTAAAACTGTCAAGGCCATTCAGTCATTTTTTTGGACAGATCAACTTTGTTAGGAGATTTGTTTCTAATTTTGTTGAAATCATTAAGCCCATATCAAAAATGTTAAAGAAAAGACAAAAAATAGATTGGACTGCAAAAGCATTAGAATCTTTTATATCAATCAAAAGGGCCATCAAGGAAGCCCCTATACTTAAGTCTCCAAATTTTTCAAAACCCTTTCAAATATTTTCATTTGCTTTGTTCCATACTGTCGCTGCTATCATGTTACAGAAAAATGAGGAAAGCCATGAATAGCCCGTGTCCTTTTTCAGTAAGTCATTGTAGGGGTCAGAGTTGAAGTATGATATAATGGAAAAACAAGCATTTGCATTAGTAAAAGCCACAAAAGCTTTCAGGCCGTATCTTGTTGGAGCTAAGGTGATTGCTTATGTCCCTCATGTAGCTGTTAAAGATATCTTCACCTAGTCAGAAGTAATAGGAAAAAGATGTAGGTGGATTAATAAAATCCAAGAGTTTGACATGGAAATACAAATCACTAAATTAGTGAGAGGTTAGGGTTTGGCTAGGTTAATGGCAGAAGAAAATATCAAAGCAAATCAGATTTATAATATAGAGGAGGAAGAGAATGCAATAGAAAGTATTGTGCATACTCCTTGGTATCCAGACATCATGCATTACCTTAGACACATGAAATGTCCAGAAGGATTAAGTGATAGTCAGGAAAGAACTTTAAAGCTGCAAGCATCTAAGTATGTGTTCATGGAAGGTGATTTGTTTTAGAAGAACAGGGATGGGGTACTACTGTTATGTTTGGATGAGTCACAAGCTAAGCATGTCTTAAGAGAAATGCATGAAAGGGTCTGTGAAGGCCATTATTCTGTGAAGACAACTGCACATAAGGTTCTCAGGGTGGGTTATTACTAGCCAAAAGTTTTTAATGACTCTTTTTCATACGTAAGAAGATGTGGAGCATGCCATAAGTTCTCTAGGAAAATGAAGTATCAGGGAGCTTTACCACTTAGACCTATGCAGACTGAAGCCCATTTCCATCAGTGGGGAATTGATTTTATTGGGGAGATACAAGAGAAATCAAGTGGAGGACATAAGTGGATACTAGTAGCCACAAATTATTTCACCAAATGGGTAGAAGCAGTCCCGACCAAGCAAGCTACAAGTAAAGTTGTAACCAATTGTTTAATGGATAACATCATTACCAAATTCAGTACACCTCTAAGATTGATCATAGATAATGAGATGTGTCTCATATCTGATGAATTCAAAGATTTTTGCAACACATATGGAATTACTATTTTTTATGCAGCTCCCTACCATTCGCAAGCTAATGGTCAGGCAAAGTCCAACAACAAAATTCTTCTTAAAATCATAAGAAGAATGCTAGGTCAGAATAAGAAGGCTTGGGATTCAAAATTGAAAATGGTTGTGTGGGCTGATAGGATCACTATAAAAAGGGCAATTGGAAAATCCCCATTTGAATTAGTATATGAAACACAAGCTAGGATACCTTTACAAAATCTGTTACCAGTTTACAAATTTATCCTTTAAGAAGATATAGATATTCCATAACCTATGGAGGAGAGATTGGAGCAGCTGGTTGAACTTGATGAGATGAGGAGAGTAGCTCAAAACTAGAACATGAAGTTGCAGGCATAGATGAAGCATTTATTTGATAGAAAAGAAAAAGATGGAAAATTTGAGGAGAATGATCTAGTGCTGATGTGGAATGAAAGGTGTTAGGAGAAGGGTAAGCATGGGAAATTTGAAGCTTTGTGGCTTCGACCCTTTATTGTTGTTGGTAAGAAAGGTGAAGATTCATATTATCTAAAAAACATGTTTGGTGAAGAGCAGGGGTTTCCTGTAAATGGAAAATTCTTGAAGCATTTTTTCTCTTGAGCAATACAGATGATTAAGGGTTGCCAGTGCCTGGATAACTCTTGACAATCCTCTCAAAAAATTTCTTCCATGCATAGTAGTCTAGGAAATAAAAGGAAGATGAATTTTCAATACATGGACAATCCTAATATTCCTTCTTTTAAAATAAATCTTTCCATGTACAGTAGTATAGGGTTATTTCCATTTCCATTCATTCCATCTTGCTCACTGGTCCACCACCTTGAGTTTGGTCTACTCACCCAGAAATATGGATCCTTGCATTGATCTCATAATCATTCATCCCCAGATAGAGCCACTGTTAGAATTGTAAAATTTTGAAAATTTTACAGTTGTTTATATCTATGGGTTTCCAGATAAGTCCTTACCATAAGCATAAGAGTCCTTTCTTCATAATATTTTTTCCCATACTTTGTCAAGTGGTATCATAGAATCTATCTAATTTTGAATATTTCAATGTATAATTCATATTGATAAGAGATGGTAAGGGTCTCCCCTATCCATAAAGCATTTTGTACTAATGTGTCTTTTGTAGTCTATCGGCAAGAGACCAAGATTGTCTTACCGATAAAATTTCATTTGGTAATACATGTCGAGCAAACACAATTCATTGTCTTGGTGACAGAAAGATCCTATCAGCAAGAAAGTCATCATTAGAATAAGTATTATCGAACTTATATATGTCTTACTGACCAGTGCACAAGGAAACATATCAGCCAGACTAAAAGCTATCTGAATGAAGTCTTATAGCATTCATCTGGTCTTGCCGAAAAAGCAGAAGGGGATTCTATTGATGATTATCGAGATGAAGTCAGGGAGTCCTGCCGACCCATATGTCACACCGACAGGATTATGCTAGTAAAGTATTTAGCAGTATGTATTGATTATCGGTCAGACTTATTTCATCGGAGAAAGATATGAAAGTCATGACGAGTGTTGTTTCATCGGTGAGAAAGTAATTATGTCTCAATGACCAAAAAACAAATGAAGGGATATATCTCGGTGAGATATAAAGTAATATGTGGAACATATGCCCAACTCAAAATGTCACAGTGATATACATAAGACCAAGAGGATAACTATCGGTGAGACTCTGAATGTCGATGAGACTACAGGACATTAAAGCAATATATAGTTTGTGATAGTCGGAGAGACTCGAACTGTCGGGGAGAATACAATATGTTTTGATGAATGTTTTAATGAAGGTTGGTAAAAGCTACCACCCAAGATTTTAAAATTTCTCACCGACAATAGTATATGATGTGACAGTGAGAGTTTCAAAAAAGGACTTACTGCACTCGTGTTTCAGCTAACACATTAATGGCGCGATGGAGCACAATAAGGAAAATTCAATTGGAAATGTTAGTGTGGAATTCATAGCGGAAGAATTAGAAGGGGTGAACGAAGAACCAGGGCATTCTTTCAGTCTGAAGGTTTCAAGCAAAATATAGTAAGTTCTTGTGCCTTAGTTCCTCTAATTTTGACTTCTATAACTTCTGAGGAATGGAATCCCCCAGCTCAGGAAAATCAAAAAGTAGAAAACATGGTGAAAGCAATCAACCCAAAGGAAAGAAACAGAAAACTGAAATAGAACATGAGGGCACTAAACGGAGATTAAATCAAGACCTCATTCACCAATTACCTAGCTCTAGACCTAAAACCAAATGATCTACACAACTTAGGGAAGAAATAGATAAATTGGATGTTAAATGTAAACTCATAGGAGATGTTTGGACTTCAATAAGAGGTTATGAAATTTTTAGCTTTCACTATTATCGAAGAAATTGTTGTGAACCAGTATCCAACCCATGGAAGCTTAATTTGGGAAAACTAGTGTGCCCTAATGTATTTGTCAATGTAGAATTGGTAAAATTGTTGGTTGTCCATTATAATTCAAAACTCAAGGCTATATGTGACCCATCTGGGAAACCATTAATACACTTATTAGAAGATGCAATAGGGGAGGTTTTCAATTTGGAAGGGGTTTGCAATGAAAATATCATATGTGAAGAATTGGAAATGGAGTTCAGGAGAATGGACACAATTTATAAGGGTTGGAGGTTGCCAATTCACAAGATTAGATAGGGTGCCAAACTAGTTCCTCTACAGGATAGTGATGGACCTCCTTTTCATGTTCACCTATTTGAACCCTATTTGAAGTATACTTATTTCTTGGTAGGCCAAGTATTGGGAATGGAATTCCTTGAGTATATGTCAATTGTGCCTATGATAATTTTAGCAGATATCCAGTACCACAACTCTAGACCATTTGATTATGCCTCATACATTTTTAGAGGGGCTTGATTCTGGATTGATGGAAATAAAGGGCGGAGCTTGTATCTTACATCTCAGGGATTATTCATTGTTGATGCATGTAGTGTTATATTTTGGACAGGAGTTAGGACTGTGGCCTCAGGAGATGAGAATTTCCCAATTTGACAAGGAAGGCATGACATTACCTATCCAATAATGGACGGTTGTCTCGGATAGTAGGTTTGCTAATTCTAATTTTGTTCACTTTGAGGAGCATTTTGCGAAGACATTGTACAAATTGTATAATCATCCATGTGATTATTCTTTATCTAAAGAGATAAAGAGGTTTCTTTGGCCAAAGGATTTCAATGGGACAATTAGTCATAACTAGGGGGATTGGTATTGTTTGGAGGGTGCTACCATGATTAGGGTTTATGGATTTGAAGATACCCCATTCATTTTTCCTAAAACAATCCTAGACAGAATTATATATTTTGAAATTGTCGGACATATGGACTATTCGAGTGTTATGAATTTTAGCTCCTTTGGAAAGTAGGCTTTCATGCCCAGTACATTATGCTTCAGTGATTTTACTATATTATCCAAGGAAGGATATAATTTGATCCTTGATAAGCTACTGCAATACAATATGAAAATAGGACCACCTAGAAAGAATTTTGACCCAAAGGGGTACATCAATTCTGCTAAAATGAGGATAAAGTTTGGAGGGTATCAACATGTGCCCTATCAATTTGATGATATTATTCAGAATTTGGAAGTTGAAGAAGCGGAGATAGTGGTCAAAAGATATAATCAACGGTTGCAAGATACAGAGTTATTGACCTCGTGGGAGGAGGCATCTAAGGATAATGTGCCACAAAACCAACCAAGGAAGATGTCAAGATTGAGAACTCAACATTACACTTGCCCTACTAGAGAATTGAGTGCTGAAGAGAATGTAGATGCAGATGCAAGGCATGTAGAGTACAGATCGTTTGTATCAGATGATGAATTTGTAAACTCTCCATATTTAAGGAATTCCTGTACAAACAAAAAGGAAAAGAAATAAAAGAAAGGGTTGGCAATATGACATTAGGTAATGAAGAGCAATTATTGAATGAGTTAAAGATGTGTGTGGACAAGGATATTGAAAGTATGACCCCTGAAAAGGGGAGGAAAATGTTGGAAAATGCCGGTGTTATGATTTTTCCAAGGTTGGATTTCAATTCTGCACTAGTTTTCTATAGTTTCTTGAAAGATATTAATGCTATACACAAGCTCAGCCCAGAAAAGGTAACAGAAGTATATGCAGGGTCAAAATACAATCCAGATGAAGGGTCATTGATGATTTAGGATTTATATCCACCACACAGAAAATCAGTTGTCATTGATACTGGGAAAGCATTTGGGCATGTTATGAATTTAAATATTAGAGAGGTTGATCCTGTGGCAACTGCAGAAATTGGAATCAATGTTGCAAAATTAAACAAGGCCCAAATTCAGATGTTAATTAAGGAGAGGGAAATTTACAAAATGAATAATGAGAGGATGTTGAGAGAAAATGACCACCTAAAAGATTTGTTAGGTGTTACAATGAAATCAACCAAGCTGCTCACTCATGGTGAAAGTTCACAATCAAAAGATCATTGGGAAGGATCAAGTGCTTATTCTCAAGGGAAATATGATGCACTTGTAGCAATAATTAAGAAAAGACAGGCCATCCTAACAATTTGGTTAAATAAGCTTTGGGGAAAAAATTCACATAATTTTGTTGCATTGAAAGAACATGAAAAAATAGATGGAAGGATTCTAGAGAAGTTTCAAGAAATAAACTAGAGGGATGTTTCTAATAATGTAGCAATTGAAGCTGCAAATCATTTTGTGAATAAGCACTGAGACTTCTCTGAAGAATTGCGATGGGATGCAAAGGGATTGATAAATTCCACTAGGAAAGGATTGACTACATTCTTTAACGATAAAGGAGAATTAAAAGAAATGAAAAGATGGAAAAGTGAAAGTGAGTCCATACTACAAGAAATTCTGTAGACAGCTACTATGGAAGACACAACATTGGATGAGGAGTGCGAATAGAATGAGAAGATGGTAAGAATTGAGATCACAATCTGGAATGCAGTAGGAGATGCAGATACACATGAACTTCAGGATTACTTGGATCACTTGTCTAAGATTCATCTATGGCTTAATAGAGCTTGATTTTCTTTTAATCTATTGTTGTTTTAACATATGACATTTTTGAAAGGATGCGTCCTTTCAATTATTTGATGTATAAATATCTGTTTTGGTCACGAAATAGAAGATAATAGAAGATAGAGGATAGAAGAAAGATACAATAGATTACAATGTTTTGTAAACATGAGACTATGATGCATGTTTAAAACTATGGAGATATGAATGAGAATCATTTGATGTGGTGGTGTATTTCTGGTATCAGTTATTTGTTGTGTTCATTGAAAGTATTACTGAAGTTGTCTCCAAGGTTGATGTTTTTTGGTTATTTAAATTGATATAACAAGTTTGTATTCAGTTTAGCGACACACATTTGTTGTATCTATATGGTTGATTAATTGGTTGTTTCAAGAAAAGATTAAATCCTTTTATATGATCATAGTAATTAGGGAATTTCATTTGGATCATTAAGAAGAACTTGGTAATCATATTATTGCATGTTTATACAAGTTACAAACTCAAATTATATGCCAAAAAATTAGAGTACTTGCCAGAAAGAAGTTACTCATTTTAGATTTCTTTTGACTCCGCATACCCAATAAGGAACTAATCTCCAGATTTTCATTATTTTAGTTTCACTCATTATTCACATCTTTTAATTGAACATATTAGGTTTTAGCTTTGATATTGTTATACAATCTATACCAAATCACATTCTATTTATCCACTCCCATTTTCCATTATGGGTAAAATACTTTAGGAAATAAACATAAGTCTGTTCTGCCTCATTCATATAGGTATACCCACCTAGGTCTAGCAGCACCTGAAGAGAAGAATTTTTAAACCATTTAAACCTTTTCTGTTACCCTAAAACATACCAAGAGATTGGAAACCTCTTGAGGCACTTCACCTGCATTTTTGAGAGCTAACATGCGAGATTGTCAATTTTCTTGAAGACTTGGTAACCAAATTTGGCTTGCCAAAAACTATCTTATCTTACAATGATTGGTCTTTTGTAGGTTCAAGGATGTCATATTTTTCTATCAAACATGGGGTTTACCTTAAAACTTCATCAAACTACTACCCACAAGGAAATGGGTTAGCAAAGTCGACCTACAAAAACCTAATTAGGTTAATCAAGCACATTGGGTCAGAACAACAAAGGGATTGGCACAGGCACCTAAGAACTGCTTTGTGGATAGACCAAATTACTCCCAAGAAGATCCTGAAGACCTCCCCTTATGAACTAGTCTACGGTAAAGAGGTAGTGTTACCTGTTTCCATAGAAAATCTTACCTTACAACTATTGGAAGCCCTGGAGGTTGAAGAAAGGGATGAAATGGAAGTACAATTGGAAGAACTCCTCAAAATGGAGGAAGATAGAGAAAAATCCTATGAATCCAAGATCGACCACCAATAAATAGTGAAGTGATGTTTCGAAAAAAATAATTCTAACCCAGAATTTAGAGAAGGGAGTCTAGTGCTAAAGTATGATGAGTGCATTGTGAAACCAGGACAACATACAAAATTTGAAGCACTATGGAAGGGGCCCTTCTAAATTAGCACGTGCAAGGAAAATAATGCTTATAAACTTGAATATATGGAAGGTAATGCTTTAGATATATTGGTGAACGCTATTTATCTAAAATTATTCCACTAAAGCACATAGTTCTTTAAAAAATTTAACAGTTATGTACCATATGTAATTTGTTTTGTAAACACATTCTAATTTTAAGAATAATCCATTGAGAATAACATAAAGGAATTAGAAGGTTTGTATTATATTGTATTCATCAAAAATTTCCAATGTAATACAAGCCCAAGGCTCAAATTTAAATGTGAGGCTCTCTTGAGCAAACCCAAAAAAGAGTCAAAAAGGAAAAAAGAAGCAAAAGGAAGGAAATGTGAAAAAAGCAATAAAGATAGGCCTCTATCCATTATTCAACAATCGAAGTGGCTTGTTATCAGGTTTTTCTTTTTCTTTTTCTTCTTCTTCTTCTTTGTTAAGGTGCAAAAGGGGGGTGAACACACAACACACATAGGCTCCATGCAACACAAGCTAGAGGCCTAGTCATCATGTCTCTGCATAAAAAACATGAAGTGCTTTCTCTAGGCAAGCCCTAGAACATGCTCCACACCATACTCATGCAACATGAAGGTGGTCGTTAGTTGAGAAGATGAGTGGTGCATCTCAAGGTCCATAGTGTGGAAGTTAGAAAAGAATGGAAACTATGGTACGTCTATCCCATAGTTGGCATGCTTTTGGAGATCCATGGCACTTGGAATGCTGATTCTAGGGATAACTACTTAGATTATCTTTCCAAGCCCTTCCATCAGTGCAAATTCAAACATCTAGTGACATAGTTCAATTATCATGGGTTTGGAAATGTTTAGGTCAAGCAAAGAGGTGATGAAGCAGGAAAGAACATTGTAGTTGCTCCAGAGTTGGTTCTCATCATCAATGAAGTCTTGGTCGACTACCCACCTGAATGCAACCAAGCTAAGGAAATTACACCTCTTCACCAAGTGCTTAATTGTCACTAGTAACCTCTCCCACAAAGCAATATTATGGCCTCCATGGGAGAATTCGAATAAGAGTGCCTAGGCTAGCCAACATTCTGAGAAAGCATTAAATTGTGGTGGAATGGAAAGAAGTGAGAAAATATTTCTAAACTTAAATGCTATAATTTTCAAATGAATCTAGCAATAAGGTGACATAGCTATATATAGAAAAGATAAGCTGACAAACCCAACCAATGAGAAGTCTAGTTTTGGTCAGTGGAAATGGAAAAATATCAAATAAAATGGAGGGTGGTAGATGAATCATATAGAGGATCTGACAAGAGGCCTTGAGAAATAAATTTGGGCATTGGGAATAAATGCTCTTGTATGTCAATCATAGACATGTGTCCTTTTCCATCATCAACACCAGCCAGCTTACTTATGTGAAAAGACATAGTTTAACACACTAAGTTTTGACAAATTAATTGGGCATGTATTTTTGGAAGTACCTTGCATTACTTCAACACATTTCTCATAGCTAAAAGCACACGTTCCAATGCAATGAGATTATTCAAAAAAGAGGTGGTGGGGAGAATGTACTAATTCCATTCTCATGGCATTTTTGGCATTCTTAAGGGATATAGATCTCCAATCCACATGTATTTCCTTGGTGGTAGCATCTAATGGACCAATGGTAATGACATAGTCTTAACTACATGTACATAGGAAGGAATTAACTGCACCCAAAAGCAAGTTTTTCTAAGAAGCAAAAGGCAAGTGGACATTTTAATTAAGGAAACTCTCTGCAACTTCTTGACACAGCCATGGCGGAGCCAACAACCTCTGGTAGAAAAGTTAGAGCCTCAAGCGGAAGTTTTGGTTACGCCGATATCTTTTGGAAAAACTCATTTTCCAATGCCCCAGTGCTTGAGGAGTGTCAATTTGAATTTTGTAAATGGGTGCAACTAGATATATGCATCACAAGAGAGGTGGTGTTGGATTCTGTCGACAATGTTTTTGACCCCAGGTTGTCAACTAACCATAAAAGTTTTAGGGAGGGTACATTCCAAAGAATGATGCAACACTGGTCGTCTAAAGGATTTTCATTTCGACTCTGGAATTGTGGTAGATCCCACAATTCATGTTTCCTACCATACACCCATGCCCAGAGCTTGTCGATGCATGCACCAGAAGATTCAACAAAAAGATAGGAGTCATTGAGGGTAACAAGATCAAAGTTACCATTTCTATCAAAGCCATATGGGATATGTTGTGTATCCCTATGACCTAGGGTGCTAAACATTTTGATGAAGAAAAGATGGAAGTTTTTAGGGAAGAAATAGCCAGGAAAATAAATTTTTATGAGGAAGAAGCAAAGGAAAGAACAAAGAGAGGTCATCTTTCTTTTCTTGTTTCACACAAAAAGTTCAAGAAAGACACATAGTCTATCTTCTCAATGTTGGCCTAGGTTTTTAGCCTTGATGATAATGAGGACATCCATCCTTTCTAGATGGGCCTAGATTTTATGCTCAAAATGGAGAAGAACCAAAAATATTATAAATTTTCTAATGTAATAGCTAGAAATATGCTAGAGCAATTGAAGAATTATGACACTGAGTATTGTGACAGGCAAATTTAGGTACTAGAAAATGAACAACAAACAATAGAATGAAAATAACACTAAAGACAACCTACACCTCAAGATTAGCCTAGTTGGATTCAACACAAAATAAAGATGACAAAATGAAACCCTTTACCCTGTGTTGAATCAATCCTTTGGTTGGCCCTTCGATCTTTGGTGTTGTATGCTCCTTGGATGACACAAGATGTAAGCTAGATGATGATATTAGGATGGATGAAAGTGGATGCAAGTGTGAAAAATGGCTAAGTATGGCTCCTAGAAATTTTTTGCAAGAGTTTGGCTACAATGCATAATCTCTCCTAAAATGAGAGAAAAAAAAGGGTATTTATAGAGATTTTAGAACTCTCTAGGGAAATGGATGGTCAAGATTGAGCCACCAAGATCAAGATGTAGGGATAAGGTGAGTTGAGAACTCACAAGCACTCACATCTTGACATGTGGCATGTGATATGGCCTAAAAAGGGTGATGTGTACATGAGGTGGAAGGATATTACATGACATGGAGGGAGTACATAGTACCTTGGGATTGGGACAAGATCTCCTCATAAAGGAGGTACTTATCCCCATGTGGGTGAGAGGACATGTAGGGAATTAAAAATTCCTCAAATATTCTCATGGGATGAGAGAAGGAATTTAAAATTCCTTTAAATGCATTGTGGGTTTAAATGTGAATTAAAAATTCACATAGGGAATGGAGTTCCTTGTCCAAAAGTAGAAAGCATTTAATAGGGTTGACTTGATTAAGTGATTAAGGTTGTGTAAGTACTTGATTAGACTAATTAATGAAGATTAGATGCAAGTGGAAGATTATGGAGGATGTGACATGTGACTTGATGTGACAAGTCAAAGATCACATGGGGAAGAGAAAAAATAATTTAATATTCCTTGGAAGGATAAAAGGAATTAAAAATTTCTTGAGAGGTTAATTAGGCTAGTTAATGAAGGATTAGAGGAGGGTTAGGTGGCTAAGAGAGATTAGAGGCCAACTTGCAAAAGTTGGAGGATGTGACACATCATAATTAAGGATTAGGCATGTGCACATCCCTAATGATGAGATTAGAAGATGGATTAGGATTAGATAAAAAATGATGGAGGATGGGACATATGAGGAGTTAAATAAATGTGATATTTATTTAATTCATTTGATGAAAAGGAGGATTAAAGAGATAAGGTATTTATTTATTAATTAAATACTTTAGGGATTTGACATAATTAAGGATATTAATTAAATAATATCGATATTACTTAATTAATGAAAATAAGGGGATGCTTAGATGAAAAGGGATAAATTTGGATAAATCAAGTGTCCAAATTTAGGTGTCTACAAGTATAAATTTATGTATTCTTCTTTCTTGGCTCACTTAATTGTGCATCATAATTTTGAGTTGTTGGAGAAAAATATGTCAATATCTAGGTTAAATGTAAAAGGATGTTGTCATCTAGTTTCTATATGGACCCATATACTTTTGAAAATAGGGGATTATTACTAATTTGTAGATCATTTTTTGAGGATAGTGCTTCAAGATTTGTTGCCACACCCTATGGTCCATTTCTCTCCTGAGGTTGCACAATGGATGGAAACACTACCGACCCTAGTGGATTATTTCCTAGGAGAGGATTTTATATTTATCAAATTTCATGGTTTTGTCGGGGAGCCTTTCAGACTCCCCAAATTTGTAATAGATAGAGTTTTTTGCATTGGAGGAATGTCGTCAGAAAACCCTTGTTGACAATGCCTATGGTGCCAGGATAAACAAGAAAAAAATATGTCTACTGCCCCTTACAATCACCAATGGTCAAGTAACGTTGAACAAGCAAAAGGCTGAGGATGAGCTCACAAATCTACTAGCAGCCCTAGGCTTGGTTCTCATCTGTGACATGCATGGGACTACAATCTAATAAAGCACTTCACTCTGAAACATGAGAGTCAAGAGTATTTTGAAAGGAGGAGGAATGTGACTCAGGAAAATTCAGAGGTATATATTGACTTGGCCCACATTCCATTCAAAAAACCAAGATTGTTGAAATTCTATGTGTCATAGGTGGAGTATCCAAAGAACATCCAAATGGGTAAATCCCTCAACACAAAATTGAGGCATAAGGGATGGTTAGAAAGAAAGAAAGTAGGATTATGGAAGTTCTAACAAAAGATGAAATGCTCCAATTCCCTGTTCAGAGATTTTTAGCCACATGAAAAAAGGTTCGAGGAAATTTATGATCAAGGCACTGACACTGACAATAGAAATCTAAAGACAAGTCATGAGATTGAAGAAGAGTAGCTCCCATGTTGTACTTATTTTCCTAAGGAATCCAATAGGAAGAGAGGCTTGAGGCAAAGAGAATCACAAGTCACGTCCTCTGCCAATGCTAGAAGCAAAGGAAAAAGGACCCGACGATCCCAAGGAGGGTCTACTATAGTTGTCAAAGACCAAGCTTCAAAAGGATCAATAGCCAAAGGAATGAAACATGTTATTTCTAGTCATGCAAAGAGAAGATGAGTCTAGGATATTGGTGCACTTGAAGCATTAGCCTAAGGAGAAGAAAAAGTGGAGTCTATTCTACAAAATTTTTTGACTGCCAAAGTCTAGGTAATTTTTACTCCCTCTCTTCTTCCTACCTCTACATCTTTGGTTACTCCTCCACTCCCATCTATGGAAAGGAATCCTTCATCTTCAGATATTGAGCTAATAGTCTTGAATAATCCCCCTACCATTTTTAATGAACCTTCTGAAGTGACCCCCCACACCGAATGAGCAACATCCACTTTGACTACTATTGATTCTTTAATTACCCCAGGTCAAGGGCACCCATTGGAAAAGTTAAAATTTTTGTGTTTCTTGTCACTCCTAATCCATCTGCTTCTCAGAAAGCACCTCTCCTTCCACCTATTTATCTTTTCACCTGACTGGTTTTTCCCCTGCCCAATCTCAATTTGGCATCCCGCCTTTTTCCATGATAACGCTCCCATTTGCTTCCCTGCATGCTCATACATATGAGTTTTCTCATTTTGTCACTCATTTTGGTCTCCCTCTTAGTGCTTCCATTGCAACACAGAGCATTAATACCCCTTAGAGTCCCCAAGAGAATTTTGATGCAACCAAGTAGGCCCAATAGGTCAGAAAGCAAAAATGATTGTTGAAGAATGTCGCGTTGTTGGCTATCAAGGAGATTGAAGCTTACTTCAATGAAGAGCAGAATTCTCTGATGATCACTACCATGAGGCCTCTCATGTCCAATCCCAAGGGACAAATGCAGATGAAGGATTATGATATCCAAGCCATGGGCCTAGATTTGAATGAAACTCACCCACGTGACAAAGTGATCCTAGCTAAGGCCGCCCAAAAAATGGTATATGCAAATTATGAGAGGTTGGATAGAAAGTTGAAGAAGCATGAGGAAAAGATAACAAATGTAAAGGAAATAATGAGCATGGTGTAGAATGAGATCATGGCCAAATATGTCAAGATGGCACATATAAGGAAAATATAGAGTCAACAAGGAGAGACATCCAAGTTGTTTGTGGAGGTCCAAGTTGAACAAACTCAACTTTATGTTGAAATTGAGAAGTTGAAAGTTGATCTGGCTATTGAGTGCCAAACAAGTGTAGAGTACCAACATGCTCAAGAAAACATAAGAAGAGAGCTAGACGGTGTCCAATCTCAAACTTCCAATGATCTATAGAAGGCTTAGGCAGAAGCGAAAAAGTCAAAAGAAGAAATTAGAAGGTTGAACTCAGAATTGAAAAATGCCCTTAGAGAAAAGAATCAAGTGTAGGAAAGCGTGAGAGAAAGAGAGTCTTAGTTCAATCAAGAGTTAGCTACTGCACAAGGGTCTAAAACCCTCCCAATATTAAAGAATTTGATATCCACACACTAGGAGTAGATCACAATTACAGTTTCCATTCTCAAGCCCGCTTTGCAATTCTTAAGGGATTTTCTGGAATTAAACATAAAGGTTAGTCTGATGGCTAATCAATTTCTACAGATGTGTGCTCCCCAACTGGTGAAATCACAAAGCCTTATTTCTAGGTTGTGTGTGGCCACCAATGAGGCTCTAAAAGGTGTAGGGATTCCCAATCGAAGAGTTGTATCCATCAAATAAAATGAGATCATTAACTGCCACAAGATCACAACAAGGTGCAAGGAATGTCAGATGGTGCTAAACAAGCGGGTCAATGAAATCAAGGACTTTGGTGTTGTAGTTAGCTGTGGATTACCCCCTCTTCTCTCACTAGATGGAGATGTTCTATTAGTTGAGAAAATCATGGATTCTATCAGACATAAGATCTAGACTTCTGTGGAACTCCTAGATTCAAGCACGACACCCAACATTGATGAAATTGAGCATGAGATTTTTCCTCTTTCTTGACTCTATTATCACCTTGGGGTGGTTTTTGCTAGGTGGGGATTTTTTTCTTTCAAGGAAGTCTTCGAGTTGGATCAAGCATACAGGCTCATTCATACTCTTGCTTGATTGGCTGATGCATATTGGGAGGTGCATCATTCTACTTTCCTCAAACTCCAAGAATTATTAGAGGACTAGGTTCGTTCCTTCACAAGCGAAAGCCCCCTAAGAGTCACCAAAAATGTGAATCAATTTGCATTAATTATTTTTTATTTTTGGCTTGAATATCTTTTCGGCTTCAGATGTGTCCATTGATCTAGGAAGATCTCCACATTCAAAGAATGCAGAAGGTTGTCATCATTGCTGAAGTTGTCCGAACAACAAAGAGCTCACAAGGAGCTTTTTGACACAACTTGAACAGGGTCAAATGGACTTTGTACGCGAAAGATATGGCTTGTTGAATTAAAGGGACATAAAGGATAAAATCAAGTTTAATGATTAAATATTCAAAGACATATGTTTTGTATTATTTTCTCTCAAAAAAATATAGGAGACTAATGGAAGAGATATGTAGTTCTCTGGTTTCCTAGTCTCATGGGAAAGTTGTGATATTTGTGGGATGTTGAGATGTTTATGTATGGAGTTGAGATCTTCATGGGGATCTTCCATCATCTTATCCCTTGAATTGTGCTTGGATCCTAATTTAGTGGATCATGAGAGATATTTTCCCCTTGTTTGGGGAAGTTTGGAGTTATCCTCCTTATTTGGGAAAAACTATATACATTCCTTATGTGATCCTCTGAAGGGGAGAAGGAGAAGGAGAGATATTGGTAAGCTCTCAAGAATTGTAGGCTTAGTTCAAGGCTCAAAGCTTTGTAATATTTTTGAGAGAACTATGCAAAATTTTGCATAGAAAAGAATTTATCCTTTTGATGTCTCGAGTAAGGTCATTTGTGTGAAGTTCCTTCTTAAATCCTTGGTCAAGGAGAATGTAGCTTGTATGTAAACACTTGTGAGAAGGTCCCAACATCTTGCATAAGAAGGAATTAAGTGATTCATATTCAAGCAGATCCGGAGACGTAGCTAGAGTCTGGTGAACTCCATTCTCAAACTCCTCTTCCTTGTCTTATCATGTTTTCTATCCATTTTAAGTTCATTAGTTTTATGTATTATTGTTTTAAGGCAATTATATTAATGAACTATTGGTTCTTAATTCACAATCAAATAAAGTTAGTAAAATGGTCCTCATAGTACTCACCAAGTTTACAGATCAAGTTGGTATCAAAGCAGGTTGACTATTTTGCTTAGTGTGAATGCTTACCATGAAGGAGACAAACCATGAAGAATTTTTATGTTGCACACCATGAAGAATGATGATAGGTGTCAAAATTTGAAATAAGGATTAATGTTTGAAATGAGTTTGAGAAGAGAAACTCATGAATTTATTCATTTGAAACTGTAAAATGATTAATACTTGAAGTGAGTGGAAATTACTCACATATTATTCAATTATTTGTAAAAAGGGAAATTGGTTTTATGTGAGAATTCACCTCACAACAAATTTTCCATTTCTTAATGGGAGTGAAATTTTCCATTGGGCTCTTCGAGAATCCTATGGGAGACTATAGCCTAGTCAAACACCTTAGGAGCAAGGAAGATAGGGATTTGGCAAGAGAAGTTTTTCAGAAGTCTCTATGTTCGCTAACAAGTTTTTGGGCGTATACGCAATCACATGTGGAACCATGGAGGAGGACACCATGAATGCGTACTTGCTCGCCATTGTGGTGATGGGGTACACCACATTGAAGTCACTCCAACGATCTAGCAAAGATGCTATTTGTGCAGGTTGTTTGGGATAGGCGTTGTTTTTGATGAACCCCAGAGACACCCGACACTGATTGCCTATAATAGAGAAATGCTTGTTATCGGTTTGGGTGATGGATATGTTGGGGTTTACCGATTGAATCTCCCCGTGCACAACCACACAGATCCACTATCGCGTGAGAAATATTTGTTGTGTCAATGTTTGAGAGGTTGTGAATTCTGAAGGAGAAGCCTCGTCAAATGAGATTCAAACCGTAAGAATCTAACATCGGTAGATGTTCAACCAGTCCCTGCGACCACAACTGTATTGAGACTCATGCAACATGGTATGTTTTTACACCCAATAGGGACATACTTGCCATTTGTTTGCCTTATGTCATTGCGGAATTTGCAGCAGAGATGGTTCATCATTTGAGGTGATATGAACAGTGAATTGGAGTTTATTTTTGTCTATTTTATTTTGTTGTGGTTTTCATCATGGATCTGTCCTCACAGAGCTTTGGAGCTGTATAAACTCCCTCATGCAAAGCCACAGACCTATCTGAGTGAGGCACTCGTGTAAGGGACATCCATTGGTGTATTGTATGTGTAGAAGAAAGAAGAAGTAAGCATGGAGAAGCCGCCAGAGAGGATTTGGATCGCTATTGTAGAAGCCTGGGCAACCGTGTGTGAAGATAACCTACCAAGAAGCTGCCAAGATATTTATCCACGTGTGAAGATGGAGGTTGGACGTGAGATTGCATTAGGGGTGTGTTTTGGTTATAGAGGTAGCGTGCATAAAGGAAGATCCAGTGAAAGGGCTCGAGGGCCAACTCGGATTCGATGCCAAGGTGCACGGAAGGAATGACAAGTATGATAATCTACTCTTCATGAACATCTTACTCGGTTGTCCATGCTCAGAGTTGGATGTCCCAGAACAGACTTAGGAACAATTTGCAAGCCTCTCCCTTAAAAATGAGTGCACTAAGGTGCATCAAATGACGAAGAGAGCAGACTGAATCCCCATAAGCAATTCAAGGACAGAGTGGAGCGAAGCAAGAAGTGAGTCCGATTTCTAGCATCATCATCCAATTCCCCAGCTGAAACACGTGTACACCCAACTGAAAAATTCCTAGCAGAGATCAAAGTGAGAACCCCACCCACGCAGTAGATCTCGAGAGTGATCATGCATGGTTTCAATGCCTCCCATGCAGTCCCTACTTGAATGAGTCCATACTCATCTTCGATCCCTCACAATCATCCCCCTACTCTATGGTTTCATGCAATGATACCTTGGAATTGTATGTTTTGAAGGTTTTTTCGTACGCCTTGTGTTTTGAATATGAACTCATTTTGTAAATTTTGCTACATGAAAGAAAATGGCAATCGAAAGGCAATTTTGTTATTTTTTCCTATGCCAAAGTTGGAAATTGCCATTAAAGGAGTTTTTGGCCTATTGTTGCACACATTTGGTAGTGGAATCAAAGTCATATAATTTTCCACTAATTTCACATTTGATGTAATTGGGGTATTTAAAAATCTATAGTTACCCATTAGTGCATATTGTTGGCATGCCATGTTTCCATAAAAATTGATGTAAATTTGATCATAAAGCATTGTAAAAGTCTTTATTGTAGCCACTCTTAAGTGAGCAAGAGTGAGAGGCTTTATATCCTAAGCCTTGATTGACTTCATTGTAATGAATATGTAATCACCATTGAGTGAGGCATGGTTGCCTAGGCCTATATTTGGCATTGTATTGTAAACTTGACCAATGAGTGTTCTTAGAAACTCTTGGCAAGTATTATGCTTGAAATTTTGAAGAATTGTAATCTAGGTACTATTAGCTATAGGCTTGCATGTTGGCTTTGACATTCCAATTTTGAAGAACAAAGGTGAAGGAGTAGGGGAATGTTCCTTTCAGAGTCATTTGCTATGTAGCTAGTACATGTATTTACAGATTGTAGTTGATAATTTTGGAGACCAAAAGTTTCTTTTGTGGGGAGGTTTGATCTAGGAGGATCTCCATAGTCAAAGAATGTAGAAGGTCGTCATCATTTCCGAAGGTGTCCGAACAACAAAGAGCTAACTGGGAGTTTTTTGATGCAACTTGAACACGGTCGAATGGACTTTGTATGTGAAAGATATGGCTTGTTGAATTAAAGGGACATAAAGGCTAAAATCAAGTTTAATGATTAAATATTCAAAGACATATGTTTTGCATTATTTTCTCTCAAAAAATATAGGAGAGTAATGGAAGAGATATGTAGTTCTATGGTTTCCTATTCTCATGGGAAAGTTGACATATTTATGGGATGTTGAGATGTTTATGGATGGAGTTGAGATCCTCATGGGGATCTTCCACCATCTTATCCCTTGAATTGTGCCCAGATCCTAATTTAGTGGATCATGAGAGATATTTTCTCCTTGTTTGGGGAAGTTTGGAGTTATCCTCCTTGTTTGGGAAATACTATATACATTCCTTATGTGAGCCTCTGAAGGGGAGAAGGAGAAGGAGAGATACTGGTAAGCTTTCAAGAATTGTAGGCTTAGTTTGAGGCTCAAAGCTTTGTAGGAGTTTTGAGAGAACTATGTAAAAGCTTGCATAGAAAGGAATTTATCCTTCTCATGTCTGGAGTAAGGTCATTTTTGTGAAGTTCCTTCTTGAATCCTTGGTTAAGGAGAAGGTAGCTTGTATGTAAGCACTTATGAGAAGCTCCCAACATCTTGCATAAGAAGGAATTAAACGATTCATATTCAAACAGATCTGGAGATGTAGCCACAGTCTAGTGAACTCCGTTATCAAACTCCTCTTCCTTGTCTTATCATGTGTTGTATCCATTTTAAGTTCATTTGTTTTATGTATTATTGTTTAAGGAAATTATATTAATGAACCATTGGTCTTAATTCACAAGAAAATAAAGTTAGTAAAAAGGTCCTCATTGTAAACATTTCTATTGAGTAGTACTCACCAAGTTTACAGATCATCCACACTTTAAATAAAGTTGTCAGAAAGGTGCATAACGCACCACATGGTGGCTACACATCTTTCATTTATTACCTTCCTTTTGGGAGAGAGCAAGGACATGTGTCAACTCGACAGATATTTTCTCAAGAGACTATTTTCATGAGTCTAAGGATCCCCACCCACTTGACACATAATCTCTTCGCTACAGGAAGTTTGAGCTTTTATGAAGCGATCTCTTTTGGAGTTTCTTGGAGCTTGCTGGCCCCTTTTTGGTTTTCAAGATGGAAATTTTGAGTTAGCACCATTGGGCTATGTGATTGATCAACTAGAATTTTGCCAGGCTCTTTTCTAGGATCTTATCTTTTTCAGATAACTCTCTTTGCGAAATATCTAAAAGGCATTAATGCGGAAGTTGAGAATTGATGAGAAAATATTACTATGACCTAATTAAATATCTATGATCAGATCATGGGCTATCAAATTCCAACATATGGCAGCAATTACTTATGGATTGTGGCAGCAGTTTTCTCCTTTTATAGCTATAAATGAGAGGCAATAATAGAAGGGGTTGATTCCAAGTTCAAGTTTCCTTTTTTGAGGAAAAAGTTTCTTTAGTTTTCTTAGGTTATAGAACTATTTTCAAAAGTAGAATTGCAAAACTACTTCTCTCCGGCATGTTATATTATTTAAAGCTCAAACTATTATCGGATTGACATTTGACCTCTATTTTAAAGTCCATTTGATATTAAAGCATGAAATGTTTGGAAGAAAATCTTTGAGACTATGCATGTATGGCCTTTATTAGGTTTCCTTATTTATGTTTCCATTCTAAATGAAGCACTATGTCAAGCTAAATTCAAATAGTAGGATGATCCCACAATAGTGGTTTACAAGTTTTGGCCAACTTGGACACTAAAATAATTTTTTTTAACTAAATCTTCACTCTTGGGCACCTATAGCAGCTAAACCATGAGGAATTTGAAGATGATGCAAACTAAAATTTCATAAAATTTTGTCTATAGATTCTAAATATTATTTTTCAAAATTTTTGGAATCAGTTTGCACTTCTTTTTCCATCTCCCTCAAAAACTAGGTTTTTTCATAAAACAACATTTTTAAAAAGTGACACTCATCGTATAACACATAAATTTTTTTCCATCAAGGATAAAACTCTAATTCTTTTGAATTTAGATTTGTAACTTTGATATCTAGTGCTTCTACTTAGTTAGATAGTTTTTTATTAAATATTTTTTCTTTAATCAAGTTTCAAAGTCAAACCAATTACAATTCAGACATAGCGTGACCATATAACAGGTAACTTTTTTTGTATGTATGAAAATTCTCTTTTTTTTGTTGGATCAAGGACTTTGATATCTGGTGCACTCATATTTTTCAATTTTTTTTTTATAATTGGCTATTTTTCCACATGTGTACAACAAAGAGCTTGATTTTTGGTGAAAAACCTATGTTTAATAAAACTAAAAAATCAAATACATGATAAAACCAAAACATATTAAAATTAGATTCATTGGATAGCTCGTTCCAAGGACTACTTGATTCTAGTTGGGTTTGTGAATTCTCTACCATTTTCATCTTCAACTCAAGCTCTGAAATACAAAAAAATAATCTTTTTATGTTTGAGGGGGAGAATGAGGGATAAGAGGGATTTGAACAAACCCCTAGGGGTTCGAGCAAACCCCCAGGAGTTTTCTCAAACCCTAGTTCAAGCGAACAACCTTTTAATTTGCATTTTCCTTGGTTTTTTGGGTGGGAAATGGGGGGCAAGCATTTAAGTGGGTTTTCTCAAACCTGTAGGTTCGTTCGAACCCCTAAAGCCAATTTTTTTGCCATGGGCTCATTTTTTGTGAGTTTTCCTTCCTCCATCAAATTGTAAACCACTATTGTGGCTTCACCCAATATGAGTAGTTGATTTCCATGTTGTAGGCTTATATGGTAGGATAATAACTTGTGGAAATTGGATTATGTCTGTGAACTTCATTTTCCCGAAAGGTTGTGTTTTCATATTATGTTATAAGAAGAGAGGGAGTTTATGTAATTTTTGAACATTTTTTTGTTGACCTTGGAAATATTTATGTTTGATTGGACCTTAATGAACACTGCCTGCAGGGAGATTTGAAAGACTCCACTATGCTTGTAGTTAGCCTTTGTTGTTTGTTCTCTTCCCAACAATGAATGGTTGTGGTGTTTTGTGTCTAATATATCACTTATAGGAAATATTGGGTTTGAAATGTTGTAAAAACTTTGGTGTATCACCATTTTTATGTTTTATGTTTACATTTCCTTCTACTCTTTTCTCAAAAACTTAGAGAAGAGATAACTTTCTATAAAAATCCCAAAGGTATTGTCACGTCTCATACTTTGATGCTATTTTGACCATGACTTACTTTGATACTATTTTGACCATGACTTACTTTGACGCTATTTTGACCATGACTTATTTTGATAATGTTTGACCATGATTTATTTTGATAATGTTTGACCATGACTTTATGGGATTTAATATACGAATTATGATACTATGCTTTGATGTATGGGAATGTAGAAAAATAATTGTTTTCTTTCAAGAATTATGAGTGCATTTATATAAAATAGGAATGTTGATTTAATTTTTAAATTTACGTTTCTACAATGGTTACTAATACACTTTCGTTTTTGCACGCCTGAGTGCATTTGAGTGGCAGGTGATCGAAGGCCAAGGTGATCGAAGGCCAAGAGTGTGATTGAGGAAAAGAAGGTTAGCTTTCCGACAGGGTAAAAGAGGAGAAGCTCTCGATTTTGCACACACCACTTAAATCATGTAGCTGCCTTAGGTCATGTTTGTTTTTCAATGTGATTGCGTGAAAATGATTAGCATAGCAAATTTAAATTATGGTTTAATTAACCTTAGAAATTGTGGAAATAATATGGCTTATTCTATTTTAATTATTCCCCATTTACATTTGAGCAACAAAAAGGAAAAATCTGTTTTAAAAGAAATATAATTAAAAATAAAACAAAATAAATAAAAGAATAGAATATTGTGTTTGCATAAATGAAAATTTTAGGTTTGCATAAAAGGGGATATAATTCTGTTTTGTATATAATTTTCCAAAAATAAGGAGGAATGAACAGCCCGAGAGAACATTAGGCTCTGGAAATTCTGTCTTAAAAACCAACAAAGTAGATGGCACGTGGCAATCCTTAGAAATTGCATGAGAATTTTATCTGTCATCTAGAAATTTTATGCATGATCCTCGAAAAGAGGTAGGGAGCTTTAAGAGAGAAAAGGAGACTTCAAATGAATCATATCGGAGAGTTCTGGAATAGAGACAAAGAAGGTATTGCTGGGCTTCTGCACTGGAAGCAAAAAAATTTGCCAGGTTCTTTTCATACTTTGCCTTCTTTTAAATTTAAAATTGCAGTAAGGAAATGGAAGGAATGAAATGCTTTATTCCATGATATGAGCACAAACAACTAAGAAATCTTTTCAATTTCATTTTTAAATCTGGGAAATTGTTTACTTCTTTTGTTGCAATATAGAATACACATTCTTTCTTCAGAATTAGGGTTTTTATTCTGTTACAAAATCTGCAACTTATTGAACTTCTCTGAAGTATAATTGGAAATACATATATACATATATATATATGCACAGGAATTCTGAATTCCCGTGCATATATATACATATATATATCTGCACATAATGCCTGCATAAAAACTTTGTCATTTGAACAAATTCAAAATGTCTTTGAGATAAATTCGAATGCAGTTTATACTGGGAAAATGTTTTCTTTATTCTGAGTTTTGAAATTGCTATCCATAGGAATGAGGAAGGGATATTATTCACTTGTCCTCCCCATGGGAAGGACACGACCTTATGAGAGGCTCGTGCGCTCCATAGGCCGTGGCCTGTGGAGGAGGCGCGAGCCCCTCACAGTCTGCCCCCCTCCCCATGGGAGGGGCAAGGGCTTCCCCTGAGCCTTTTGTTGCTCAATGCCAGTAAGGAAACCCTATAAAATGTCTTGTTCTGTGTGCACGGCCAGTGAATTATTGAACAGTTTAAAAGAAACAGAATTTCTTTCTTCAAATTACACATAGTTGTACATGAATTTCTACATACACACACACACATATATATATATATATGTATACATATACATTTGGCTGTATATACATACATATATATATAGAGATATCCATGCATATATGTGCCAAAATACAAGTTGAAAATAGGAAAATCATTTCCAGAAAGTAGTATGAACTCTATTAATTATACACGAATATCTCAGAATTGTTAAACCTGAAACAAGAATAGAAATGTTTTTGAGAAACCATGTAAACTGGAAAGCATCTTGATTACTTAAACATATACTTACTTACAGTAGAACAATCCTGAGTAAAGGAATACAACATCAAAATTTGAATGAAAGATTATCTTTCAAACCTCAGAATTTCTGAATAAATTGCACTGTTTTAGTATATTATTATTACTCTGTAACCTATATTGAAATTGGGAATTAAACTGTCAGTCAGCCTGAGCTTGGAAAGAATAGAAATGCATACTGAAAATAGAAAACACTGTTCCTTCTTTCTATTAGTGCACTGAAAAGTATTAAGACATATATGTTCTTCTTTAAAACAAAGCCTTTATCCAAATCAAAAAGGGTTACTTACCAAAGAATAAATGACATCTTACTACTGAATTTACAAAGGATGTTCTGAAATTCATATTTGAAATTCTTTTAGAATTAATTTAATGATTGAAACATGTACGAAAATGCATAATTTTTCTGCTTTGGTATTTATTCATACTTCACTATGGTAACTTCCGGGATAGGGTGCCGAAGGTGGGCCAACAGAGATGGTAGTATTACCTTTTCTAAACTACCGTTTACTTGTATTATTTATGCTTGGCCAAGCACTGTACCATTGAAATAGATAGGTTGTTTTTTTTTTTAAAAGCCTAGAAACATATATGTATTTGAGTCTTTGCCACCTCCTGTTGCAAGAAATGTGTTTATTTCTCATGTTAGAAATGCATATAGGCATCAGGCACGCATCGAGAGTTCCCTCCTATTTTACTGTTTTGGGTTGCTAGGCTCCTTTATGTAGGGCCGGGGATTCCTTTGAGTTAGGAAGGGACCCGGGGAAGTCACAGACTTCGTGGTTGGGCGGAAAAGGCGCCTGAATCACATTCTTGGCCCTAGCTCGCAAGAAGACCGAAGGTGTCACGGCGGTTGGTGGTTCCAAGTTTTATTTGCTATTGATGTATTTGCGTATTATTCATAATTGGCTCGAGAAGCCCATTGAAAATGTATATGTATTTGACATTCTTTGTTGAAACTTTGAGATAGAAGTATGATTTGAAAGTATCTAATGTAACATTGATTTGAGGAGTTAAAGTTTTTATAACTTAGCATAGAAAAGATGTTTCTATTAGAATTGTTGATTCTTCCAAGTGAGGTTGAATATATGTATATAGAAAGTCATTTATGTTTTGTATAATCTTGATACATTACATTGATATTATTATTATACATGAAATGCAATTTAAATTCTCTTTTATTAAGATCATTTGGAAGTGTTATGAACAATGTTGACTTCTTGGAAACCTTTTTTATAATGGTTTGAATAAATTGGAAATACTCTTAATTTCTCTTTAATACTGATTTAATTGGATTGAATACACTCTTAATTTTCTGAGCGCTACATCTTGGTATCAAAGTAGCATGGTTCAACTCTAGGACCTATGCCTAACAACATATGACATTGTGTCTTAATCAGGGTGAACTAAAATGGAAAATAGAGTGTACCAACGAATTGGTGGATCTCGTGGAGGTCCAAATGATAAACTAGATCAAATTTTGGCCTTGCTGCAAAGCCAGGGGGCTAGAATTGAAGAATTAGAACAAGGGAGGGGAGATGGCCATCAAGGATTAAACACAAATGAAACTGATGGAGAAGCAAATCCTGAACCACCTGGAATAGAGGAAAAACTAAATAGGGTGGCTGAGGAGCTGGGAAAAGACCTAAAGAAGGTCGCTCCTCCGAAGTTTGATGGAAGAACCTTTGGAGATGGGGGAGAAGCTTGGGTTATAGAAATGGAGAGGTATTTCGCCCTACGAAATCTATCAGATGAAACAAAAGCGGAATGGGGTTCATATCAACTCACCGGTGAGGCTGCTACTTGGTGGGAAAATGAAAGGGCAGATAAGCAATTTAAGCATGGGAAAATAACTTGGGATAAGTTCCTACAACTATTTAGGAAAAGGTGGTTACCACAATCTCATTTTGACAAGAAAATGACAGAATTCCAGGTACTTATACAGGGTGGCATGACAGTGACTCAATATTGGGAGAAATTCTCTCACTTGCTTAAGTACACACCCCAATACCAGCATGATGAGAGATTCCGAGTCTGAAAATTTATTTTGGGGCTTAGACCTCAAATTGGAAATGAAATAGATCTGCATAATCCAGCCACCATGGATGAAGTTTTTGATTTAGCAATCAAACAGGAACACAAGTTGCAACAAGCTGCTAACTATAAGAAGAGCAGGGAAGCCAAGTATGGCAATAAGAAATTCCAAGGGAATCATCAAGGTAATAGCAATCAAGGTGGTTAGAGCAAACAAGACAGTCAAGGGAATGAGAATAGGCAAATCAGAAATTTGAAGAGGGATGGTAGCCCTCAGGACTGCAATGAAGGAAACAGGAACAATAACAACAAGAAGGGCAACTACAATAAGAGGAATGATAATAACAGGAGAGATTTTTCTGACAAGCCCAAAGCACCTCGTGGAGGATGTTATACTTGTGGTGGCGAGCATTACGCCAGTGTGTGTCCTTAGAGAAATAACAAGCAAAATAACATAAATCAACATCATATTCATGCAGCGGTTGACAATCGTCAGGCAGATTATCAAGCAACTCCCATCCAGTTATCGGGTAAATTATTTGGATGCCCTGTTTCTGTTACGATTGATATAGGTGCTACTGATAGTTTTATAGATCCTCATGTTTTGACTAAATTATCAGTTAGACCAAGTTTTATGGCAAATTCTTGGAAAGTTCAGTATGGAAACCGGGTAGAGAAGAAGGTAGAGCAATGCATGTATTTCAGCAAACTTGAACTCCCTAACCTTCAGACGCAGGTGAACTTGTATGTTGCACCATTAGGGTCTTACGATGTGATATTAGGGATAAATTGGCTCTCTGAACATAAGGCTCTTGTGGACTATGAAGAGAAGTCAATTAGGTGCCTTGATGACTGAGGAAACCAAGTGGAGCTTTGTGGTATTAAAAAGCCTTTAGAGCTTAGGCAAGTCTCCGCCATGTAGTTGAAAAAGGCAAGTCGGAAGGGATGCACTATCTTTGCAATAAAAGTCAAGGACCTTGATGAGAAAGAATCCTCAATTAATGATCATCCCATTCTGAAAGAATTTGAGGATGTTTTTCCTACCGAATTGATTGAGCTCCCGCCTAAGCGTGTGTTTGATTTTTCTATTGATCTGATTCCAGGAGCAGAACCTCAGTCTAAGGCTCCTTACAGGATGAATACAACAAAATTATTTGAGCTCAAGGCCCAACTAGAAGAATTACTGAAGCAAGGTCTTATTAGGCCAAGCATGTCACCTTGGGGAGTACCAGTCATCTTCGTGAAAAAGAAGGATGGTACCTTGAGGTTGTGCATTGATTATAGAATACTTAACAAGGTCACTATCAAGAATAAATACATGCTCCCCTGCATCGATGATTTGTTTGATCAGCTGAAAGATGCCAAGGTATTCTCAAAAATTGATTTAAGATCAGGATACCACCAATTGAGATTGAAGGAAGAAGACATTCACAAAACTGCCTTCAGAACAAGGTATGGGCACTATGAGTTTACCATGCTACCATTTGGGCTAAGTAATGCTCCCACAACTTTCATGAACCTGATGAATAGTGTCTTCCGAGATTGTCTGGATAATTTTGTCCTAATTTTTCTTGATGATATCTTGATTTATTCTAAGTCAGAGGAAGAACATGAGAAGCATTTGAGGATTGTGTTGCAGCATCTAAGGGAACATAAGTTGTATGGAAAGATGTCCAAATGTACTTTCTTCCAATTCAAAGTGCATTATTTAGGTCATGTGATTTCAGCGGAAGGGGTAAGAGTGGACCCAGAAAAGATTAAGGCAATTATGGATTGGCCAGCCCCGCAAAATGTCTCTGAAGTTCGAAGTTTCATGGGACTTGCAGGATACTATAGGAAGTTTGTTCAGGGGTTCTCAACAATTGCAGCACCCATCACTGCACTACGAAAGAAGGAAAAGAAGTTTGAATGGAGCGATAAATGTGAGAAAGCTTTTCAGCTGCTTAAGAAGAAACTCACTATCGCACCTATCCTAGTTGTGCCAGATCCAAATGGCCATTTTATAGTTATTACTGATGCATCAGGGGAAGGGGTAGGAGCAGTTCTTATGCAAGAAGGGCAAGTGGTAGCTTATGAATCAAGGAAGTTAAAACAACATGAATTAAATTATGCACCACATGACTTAGAATTGGCAGCCATAGTCCATGCTTTACAAATGTGGAGACAATATCTCTTGGGAAATCCTTTCGAACTTAAGACAGACCATGCAGGATTGAGATATATCTTCACTCAACCTAATCTCAATGACTGACAAAGGCGATGGCTGGAATTCTTGAGTGAGTATGATTTTGGGATTGAATATATTAAAGGCAAGGAAAACAGAGTGGCTGATGCCCTGAGTAGAAGGAGACACCTTGCAGCCATGGTTACCATAAAATCATATTTCAGGCAACAAGTAGTGCAATCCTCCTTTGGGGATGAATATTATGAAAAGGTGAAACAAGCCCTTGGGGTAAATCCCTCCGATCGTCGATATGAGGGTTATATGTTAGAATCAGATGGACTTTTGAGATACCAGGGACGAATGTACATTCCTAGTTCTGCAAACTTGAGAGAGTTGGTGCTAGAAGAATTCCACAATGCACCATACTCAGGACATCCCGGTATTACAAAAATGATGGAAGGACTTAGGCCACTGTACTTCTAGCCAGGACTTAAAAGGGATATTACGTCCCATGTAGCCCGATGCTTAGAGTGCCAGCAAGTCAAAGCTGAGCATGTACATCCGGCAGGACTCTTATATCCTCACAGGGTACCAGAGTATAAATGGCAGGTTATCACTATGGATTTTATACAGGGGTTACCAATGTCTAAAAACTGACATGATACCATCTTGGTTGTGGTGGATAAATTGACAAAGGTTGCTCATTTCATTCCTGGGAAATCTCAAGGATGGATCAATGGTTTTAGCAAGAAAATTTGTTTAGGAAATTTTTCGATTGCATGGAGTGCCAGAGATGATAATCTCAGATCGAGACACTCAAATGACTTCTAGGTTTTGGATTACATTAAACTCTTCCCTGGGAACCAAATTAAATTTCAGTTCCGCATATCATCCTCAAACCGATGGTCAGACAGGGAGGGTGAACTAGGTAGTAGAAGATCTCCTCCGCATGTACTGTATGGAGCAGCAATATAAGTGGGAGGAGTATTTGCCTTTAGTGGAGTTTGCTTACAACAACTCCTACCATGCTTCTTTGGGTATGGCACCTTTTGAAGCCCTTTATGGACATAAATGTCAGACACCCATTAGTTGGGATAGAGTAGAAGATAGGGTGGTGATTGGCCCTGAGATGCTTAGAGAAATGGAAGACCAAATGAAAATCATTAAGGAAAAGTTGAAGCAGGCTGCAGATAGACAGAAAAGTCTAGCAGATAAGAATCGGAGCTTTAGGCAGTTCTCTGCAGGGGATAAGGTCTTTTTGAGGGTTCGGCCGCATAAGAGTTCAATCTCTTTCGGCAAGAACTCTAAGTTGGCTCCTAGGTTTGTTGGCCCTTTTGATGTTTTGGAGGTGGTGAATCTAGTTGCTTACAGGCTTGCTCTGCCACCAGCTCTATCCCGGATACATAATGTATTTCATGTTTCAGTACTTAAGCCTTACCATCCAGATATTGCTCATATCCTTGACTGGCGTGCATTGCAGGTCCAGGACCCAGGGGTGATACAGGTGGAACCCGTCAGGATTCTAGAAGAGCGCAACGTTAAGTTGCATAATAGAGACATTATGCAATACAGGGTCCAATGGGACCAGTATTCGGTGGATAATGCCACCTGGGAAAATGCTGAGGATATAGATAGACTCTTTCCTCATTTGAGACCTTAGCATATTTATACTTTCTTTTATAGAGACTTACGAAGTACTAATATCTCAATTTTGTTATGTAATTTGCTTTTCAAAAATCGAGACAATGTCTCTTCTCAAGAGGGGAAGGATGTCACGTCTCATACTTTGATGCTATTTTGACCATGACTTACTTTGATACTATTTTGACCATGACTTACTTTGACGCTATTTTGACCATGACTTATTTTGATAATGTTTGACCATGATTTATTTTCATAATGTTTGACCATGACTTTATGGGATTTAATATACGAATTATGATACTATGCTTTGATGTATGGGAATGTAGAAAAATAATTGTTTTCTTTCAAGAATTATGAGTGCATTTATATAAAATAGGAATGTTGATTTAATTTTTAAATTTATGTTTCTACAATGGTTACTAATACACTTTCGTTTTTGCACACTTGAGTGCATTTGAGAGGCAGGTGATCAAAGGCCAAGGTGATCGAAGGCCAAGAGTGTGATTGAGGAAAAGAAGATTAGCTTTCCGACAGGGTAAAAGAGGAGAAGCTCTTGATTACGCACACACCACTTAAATCATGTAGCTGCATTAGGTCATGTTTGTTTTTCAATGTGATTGTGTGAAAATGATTAGCATAGAAAATTTAAATTATGGTTTAATTAACCTTAGAAATTGTGGAAATAATATGGCTTATTCTATTTTAATTATTCCCCATTTACATTTGAGCAACAAAAAGGAAAAATCTGTTTTAAAAGAAATATAATTAAAAATAAAACAAAATAAATAAAAGACTAGAATATTGTGTTTGCATAAATGAAAATTTTAGGTTTGCATAAAAGGGGATATAATTCTGTTTTGTATATAATTTTCCAAAAATAAGGAGGAATGAACAGCCCGAGAGAACATTGGGCTTTGGAAATTCTGTCTTAAAAACCAACAAAGCAGATGGCATGTGGCAATCCTTAGAAATTGCATGAGAATTTTATCTGTCATCTGGAAATTTTATGCATGATCCTCAAAAAGAGGTAGGGAGCTTTAAGAGAGAAAAGGAGACTTCGAATGAATCATATCAGAGAGTTCTGAAACAGAGACAAAGAAGGTATTGCTGGGCTTTTGCACTGGAAGCAAAAAAATTTGCCAAGTTCTTTTCATACTTTGCCTTCTTTTAAATTTAAAATTGCAGTAAGGAAATGGAAGGAATGAAATGCTTTATTCCATGATATGAGCACAAACAACTGAGAAATCTTTTCAATTTCCTTTTTAAATCTGGGAAATTGTTTACTTCTTTTGTTGCAATATAGAATACACATTCTTTCTTCAGAATTAGGGTTTTTATTCTGTTACAAAATCTGCAACTTATTGAACTGCTCTGAAGTATAATTGGAAATACATATATAATCATATATATATATATGCACATGAATTCTAAATTCCCGTGCATATATATACATATATATATATATCTGCACATAATGCCTGCATAAAAACTCTGTCATCTGAACAAATTCAAAATGTCTTTGAGATAAATTCGAATGCAGTTTATACTGGGAAAATGTTTTCTTTATTCTAAGTTTTCAAATTGCTATCCATAGGAATGAGGAAGGGATATTATTCCCTTGTCCTCCCCATGGGAAGGACACGACCCTGTGAGAGGCTCGCGCCCTCCACAGGCTGCGGCCTGTGGAGGAGGCGCAAGCCCCTCACAGTCCACCCCCCTCCCCATGGGAGGGGCAAGGGCTTCCCCTGAGCCTTTTGTTGCTCAATGTCAGTAAGGAAACCCTGTAAAATGCGGCCTGTGGAGGGCGCGAGCCTCTCACAGTCCACCCCCCTCCCCATGGGAGGGGCAAGGGCTTCCCCTGAGCCTTTTGTTGCTCAATGTCAGTAAGGAAACCCTGTAAAATGTCCCATTCTGTGTGCACGGCCAGTGAATTCTTGAACAGTTTAAAAGAACCAGAATTTCTTTCTTTAAATTACACACAGTTGTACATGAATTTCTACATACACACACACACATATATATATATGTATACATATACATTTGGCTGTATATACATACATATATATATAGAGATATCCATGCATATATGTGCCAAAATACAAGTTGAAAACAGGAAAATCATTTCCAGAAAGTAGTATGAACTCTGTTAATTATACACGAATATCTCAGAATTGTTAAACCTGAAACAAGAATAGAAATGTTTTTGAGAAACCATGTAAACTGGAAAGCATCTTGATTACTTAAACATATACTTACTTACAGCAGAACAATCCTGAGTAAAGGAATACAACATCAAAATTTGAATGAAAGATTATCTTTCAAACCTCAGAATTTCTGAATAAATTGCACTGTTTCAGTATATTATTATTACTCTGTAACCTGTATTGAAATTGGGAATTAAACTGTCAGTCAGCCTGAGCTTGGAAAGAATAGAAATGCATACTGAAAACAGAAAACACTGTTCCTTCTTTCTATTAGTGCACTGAAAAGTATTAAGACATATATGTTCTTCTTTAAAACAGAGCCTTTATCCAAATCAAAAAGGGTTACTTACCAAAGAATAAATGACATCTTACTACTGAATTTACAAAGGATGTTCTGAAATTCATATTTGAAATTCTTTTAGAATTAATTGAATGATTGAAACATGTACGAAAATGCATAATTTTCTGCTTTGGTATTTATTCATACTTCACTATGGTAACTTCCGGGACAGGGTGCCGAAGGTGGGCCAACAGAGACGGTAGTATTACCTTTTCTAAACTACCATTTACTTGTATTATTTATGCTTGGCCAAGCACTGTACCATTGAAATAGATGGGTTGTTTTTTTTTAAAAGCCTAGAAACATATATGTATTTGAGTCTCTGCCACCTCCTGTTGCAAGAAATGTGTTTATTTCTCATGTTAGAAATGCATATAGGCATCAGGCACGCATCGAGAGTTCCCTCCTGTTTTACTGTTTTGGGTTGCTAGGCTCCTTTATGCAGGGCCGGGGATTCCTTCGAGTTAGGAAGGGACCCGGGGAAGTCATGGACTTCGTGGTTGGGCGGAAAAGGCGCCTGAATCACATTCTTGGCCCCAGCTCGCAAGAAGACCAAAGGTGTCACGGCGGTTGGTGGTTCCAAGTTTTATTTGCTATTGATGTATTTGTGTATTATTCAGAATTGGCTCAAGAAGCCCATTGTAAATGTATATGTATTTGACATTCTTTGTTGAAACTTTGAAATAGAAGTATGATTTGAAAGTATCTAATGTAACATTGATTTGAGGAGTTAAAGTTTTTATAACTTAGCATAGAAAAGATGTTTCTATTAGAATTGTTGATTCTTCCAAGTGAGGTTGAATATATGTATATGAGAAAGTCATTTATGTTTTGTATAATCTTGATACATTACATTGATATTATTATTATACATGAAATGCAATTTAAATTCTCTTTTATTAAGATCATTTGGAAGTGTTATGAACAATGTTGACTTCTTGGAAACCTTTTTATAATGGTTTGAATAAATTGGAAATACTCTTAATTTCTCTTTAACACTGATTTAATATGATTGAATACACTCTTAATTTTTCGAGCGCTACAGGTATTCAGTGAGGCGCAAATCAGTTCCCCACTGGTTGAATTTCCCAAAAGGATGTTGGAGTGGAGCAAGATTTGATGATCAACAAGTCTGACTTAGGGTTTTTGACAAGTTCAAATAGTGGAAAAGAAAGAGCATAGAATACCCAAAAATCTATATGGGGACTAAATCACCCAAGTGGATGAATGAGTCCCAAATTAGGGTTTTTAAACCTCTAACTATAGATTATAATTTTATTTTAATGTGTCTAGGTTGTATGCTCAATTGACTATTTGCAATTATAGATTTTCAATGAAATTGAATGATGCAAAATACAAAAATGCAACCTATATGCACTTTTCACTAAATTGCAATATTTAGAATTCCTAAATTTAATTAAACTAATACAAATCTAATGCAAAGTTAATGTGATCTAGATCTAGGACTACAATGTTCTCCAAATCAAAACTCAAGGGGCCAAAGGTAGGGTTCACCAAAATGAACAAAAGGGAAATAAGGGAGTTCCATCTTTTGGGAAATGGAACTTGGACCTATTTTACACTTTAGTTCATTAGAAAACCAAGATCCCTCAACCAAGTGGCTCAATTGAGGGATGGACTAGGGGGTTCCTAGTGTGATTAGATGTGGGTTCACCATTAAATGAAGCTTCAAAGGAGAAATGTAAACACTTATACAAAAACCCTAGAAACTTGAAAGCATGAAATCAGATTGACAAATAGAATGAAATAGATAAGTACTTAGAGGAGTGGAGAGGCCAAAAAAAGGTCTGTAAACCTTGAAAACTATTGTCTTAGATTGCACTGGAACTAATATGCTAGTAGGGTGATTTATTCCTTCTACAAAGTTTTTTGGAAAAATATAGAATCTTCTGATGACTAATCAAGATTTGTAAAAAGATGTCAAAATGAGGTATACTAGGAATAATATGTGTAGTTGGGTGTATGATTCCCACTCTTCCTTTTCAAAAAAGTAGGATATGAAATTTTTCTTCTATCTCTGCACTTCTCTCCCATATCTTTCAAACTTCACTTCCAAATCTAAACCTATGAAAATAAAAAAATAAAATATTGGGTTAATTGCTTATGGGGGATTTTCTTGGTCAAACCTCTAGTTTGGTAATTAAACCTTTATAAAAAGTATAGATCTGAAATGGAAATGTGTGTGAAATCCCTAATCTTAAATGTGTCTAAGATAATGAGAGCTAAAATGCAACAAACCTTACTCTAATGTGCTAGAATAGGATGTATAAATGAAACATGAAAATGATGATGACTCACTTTGGGAGATATCAAATCACCCTAATAATCCATAAGAATGCATGTGCCTTCCTTTAGGTAGAAAAAATAATGATAATGGAAGATGGAATCACTTAGGAAACAATTCATTAGGCTTGGTTCAATGGCTAGTTGCATCTCCTCAACCTAGAATCCATCATGATCCTCCATAGGAAACCATCATCAATATTTGGAAATGCTTGATCTTGGAATGAAAGTGAGCTTGAAGACTTGCAAGCACACTATAACGCTACTCCAAAACTTCAACTTTGCTTGCTCCTTGCTCTTGAATGCAAATGCTAAAGATCTCTTGCTTACTTGCTTGCTTGTCTTGTTTTATGTAGTTGAAAAATTAATGTGTGACTTATATTTTATAGGCATCCTATCTAATTTACTATTGATTAGATCCAAAATACCGACATTTTATGAAATTTGAATGAAAACTTTGATTTCTCACTGAAAACCCTAAATAGGTCCTAAACAAGACTAATATTCCCAAGGTGGCATATGGGTCACACCCTAGATTTTTGGGGTGAGAGAATGTAGGGGGATTGAAATATTAAATGTATTTATTAAATTTATCAGGATTTTAGTTGAAATAAGCCTTGGGATATGTAATAAAGATTCTTAGGGGCCTATTAATGATGATTCAAAAGGTATGAATGCAAGGGTACTAAAATAAGTCTAAAATAAGTGTGAAATTGTTCTATCTCCAAGAAGGGAGTACAATTTTTGACACTACACCACCCTTTATTGGAAGATTCACCTAGTGGACAACATGAAGTCTCACTACCTCATATTGAACATTGTGTTGGATAGTCTAGGCTTGATATTCATGGTCTTTGATAGTGTATGATTGTGTACCTTTGTCATTGTTGCATACATAAGTGTCTTGAATGTCCACTTTAGTGTGAGTTTTACATGGGATCATACTCTCACTAAAGTGGGGTAAAATATAGTGTCAGAAAAAGTATCCCTTTTTCCACACTTAATTTGGAAAATAATTAACAATAAAATGAGCTTAAAGTTTCCTTAATATAGTGTTGAAATGTTTTTTACACATTCACATTAAGTTCAGGATTTTTTTAACTAAATAGACTTAGTTTTTCCTTATTTAGGGTTTTGTAAAGTGTACCTTTACACTTTCACACTAATCTAGGGATTTATTAATTAATTAAGGTTAATTTTCCTTAATTAGCCCCTTTAATTCAAATCCAAGCCTAATTAAATGCAAATTATGAGGGATAAAACTTGACATCCATAAATTCCATTACACAACAATTTTGGAAGGTGTATGTCCTAGGTAGGTGACCTAGGACCCATTCACCACATGGTGAATGGATCCTCACTAGGTCCTAGGACCCTATTTTCACATAGCATTTCACCTTGTCCAAAGTATGTCCTAGGTAAGTGGCCTAGGACCTATTCACCACATGACGAATGGGCCCTCACTTAGACCTAAGATCCCTCTTTGAAATATTTTTTTGGCAGAAATTTAGTGATTTGAAATCCATAGTTCAATGTCGGCTTGTCATATTTGAATTTTGGGAATTAATGTTAAGATATGTATAAATACAAGGCTATTTCACTTAGTTTCATACAAGAACTTTTTATGAGCAAGTCCTAATAGCAAATTTATGAGATCAAGTGCATTCAAGAGCATTTTCAAGGTATTCAGTGGTAGATTTGTGGAAGAATATTGCAGCAATCAAGATTCCATTTGTCATTTCAAAGATGTATTGCATCATGCATGTTGTTTGAGCTAACGTGTTGATGTAGTATTCAAGATCTATCAAGCATATCAAAGGAATTGTTCTAATCAAGTCCATGATCAAGATCTACATTAATTAAAGCCACTTCATGCTAGATTGTAAATTTATCCAAGGTTTCAAATAAGGTGTGGTGAGTTGTGACATTACATTTGTTCATTCATCATTCCTTTATGCATTCATTCATTTCAAGTTTTAATTACCAAAATGGGGTTTGACCAAGACAAAAACTTATTCCCTACCAAAACAACATTTTTCTCTCTTTGATGTGTGATTGCAGGTTTTAGGTTGAAGATCTATTGAAAAAAAAAATTAACAAAAATTGCAAAGTTGCCAAAGATGTAAGAAAAGTTGTCAAATCATGGAAACTAACCTACAAGTTTTATTTTTGGCATTTTGACAATGCCCAACTAGAATCTGGGAGTGCAGACTAAGAGTAACAAAGCCCATAAATTGATTTTTCATATCCCTAGCCATGACTCATTCGCCATAGGGTAAATGAGTCCTCAGTGAGGTTTGAAAAGCACTTTTGGTGAAAGGTACACAACATTTGACGCTTTTCAAATCTCCCTTTGGACTGCTATTTGGGTTAGATTTAACTTCTTGTTATTCATTTACATATTATAGCTTGCATATTGAATGGAATTAGAGGGAAATGGGTGAATCATAGGTTAATTCCATTGAAGGACAAAGAAGATCAAATTTGTAGTAGTTCCAAGAGATGCATGATATATGAAATAATTTTTTTGGATGGACTAAGACATGAGAACATTTTATTTTGTATATATTCCCAAGGCATACAATACCATATATGATAGAGGAGTCATTGCAAGTAATGATGAAAGGTTTGATTAAAGAATGTTTGAGTCCATGTGTAGTACCTATGATACTAACACCCAAGAATGATGAGGAGTGGTGGTTGTGCATTGAATTAAGAGATGGCATTAATATTTCTATGAGGTATTAGCTCCTATCAACAAGGATGAATGATATCATGGATTATCTAAGCAATATAAAGTACTCCATAAAGATTTATTTAAAGAGTGCATACCACCAAATTAGGATAATAGAAGAGAATGAATAGAATACTATTTTCAAGACTAATGACGAATCGTATGAGTGGAATTTTTATGCCCTCTAGATTGACCAATATTTCATACACATGTATGCATTTGATGAATGAGGTATTAAGAACTTTTTTGAGTTTGTGATATTTTATGGATTATTTTTTTTTAGATAGACTAATTGGTAACACCTAGAGCATATCAAAATAGTACTATAAATATTGAGGGAAGATTTTTTTTTGATCCATTTTCAGAAGTATAGCTTCATGGAGGAATAAATAGTGTATTTGGGCTTTGTAATTTCAGTTGAGGATTTGAAGATGGATCTAGAGAAAGTCAAAGGCATTGTTGAATTTATTGAAAGGATCTAGAGAGGTAATGTATTTTTTAGATTAGCTTGATTTTATTGAAATTTCATCAAAATATTTAGTCATATATGTGCACCACTAATTGAGACAATGAGAGGAGACAAGAGAATTCAAATAGACAACAAAGGCGAATATGGAGTTTGACTTGTTAAAGAAGAAAGTAACTAAGAAACTAGTATTAGCCTTACCTAATTTCAATAAAGTATTTATAGTATGTGATGCAAGTTGGAATATAATTGGGGCAATATTGAGTCAAGAAGTACAACTAATAACCAACTTCAATGAAAATTTTAATAATACTAAGAAATGGTATTTTATTATATGACCAAAAGTTTTATGCCATAATATAAGCATTGAAGAAGTGGAGACATTATTTTTTTCCCAAAGTTTGTGTTGTGCATTAATCACTAGGCATTATAGTACCTTAACACTCAATAGAAGTTAGTCTAATACATATGTGGTGGGTAGAATTCAACTAGACTTACACTTTTACACTAAAACGTAGGAGTGGTAGGTTAAAAAAGGTTGTTGGTGCATTAAGTAAAAGACATAATATGCTAATACAAATGAGGGTAGAAATAGTTAGTTTTGAGGAGTTGAAACATTTGTACAAGATAGATCCTAATTTTGTGGAGGCATGGAAAGCATGTAAAGAATCAATAAGCATGGATAGGGGTAAGTGGTTGGATTACTTGATTCAAAATGAGATGTTGCTTAGAGGGAAATAGTTGTGTATACTTAGGAGCTCTATAACAGAAAGTATAATCAAGGAGAAGCATTGTGTAGGGTTGGCTAGACATTTGGGGACAAACTCAAACATAACAAGTTCATTGCATGGAAAGGAAAATATAGCTAAACAATCAAACAACCCAAATCAACTTTCTTTCATAAGTTTATGAATTGATAATATAATCAAATTTTTTTAAAATATTATTAAGAAGGTGTTCATAAATTAATCATCCGCCTCCCTTCCAACAAAAATTCTTAATAAACAGCTCTATAACCTTTACCTCATACTCTTAAAATTTCTATAATTTCTTTTCGAACCTATGAGCAAACCCATTAAACTTTTGGATGCAGTTACTTTGGGTGAAATATACACATCATTACGTTGGTCCTTCCATGTAGAGAGAAAAATATGAAGGCCTAGCTTTAACCAATTTGAAGCACACAAAACATACAATGGGACAGTCGTGATAAAATTATCCTATGTGAGATGGGTTGCTTTTACATTATTAGGTCAATATTAATGGGCGACAAGTGGTTGTTTAATCTACTTATCAGCTGGTCAGGCATATATAGATCCAACCTCCCCACAGAATAGCATTACAGGAGCCCATGGCCCACTAGTGTCTTTTCTACAGTTCATAAAGTCTTAGATATGAAAACTGAAATGAGCGGGAGTCTTCCGTTGTGGGCATAAACTGTGCGTCCCGTCAAGTGTTTCCGTTTGGTTTCTGAATCCTTAAAAGAAGTTACTTACTTACCTACCATAGCTACCAATTACTTATTTTCAAACGTTACGTGAGGTAGTCGAGAAACTTTGCATTCGAGCTCTGAACTTTCAGAACAGAATATTTTAAATAAGGCCATTAAGATAGTGACGACGAAAAAGCAAATATATAGGCAGGATGTCGCAGTCGGCAATTGTTTTGAAACCACTTGGAAATAATAAGTTCGTTGCATGGCTGATTCTTTGCCCTACCTAATTTGTGAGATTATTGACTAACATACGTAATTGTCAATATAATTTAAAGATTGGATTCTTGTTCTTAAATATTAGATTTTATTTTAAAATTTTATTAGTAGTATAATGTTAGAATGTTTATTATTATTATTATTATTTTATTATATTTATTTTTTTATAGGTGTTTAAAGTATTTGTTTTAGTACACGATTTTAATTGATTTGGTGTTTTGGTTGACTTGAATTTCTTAGTGTAATCATTTTAAATTAAGTTAAAATGATATTCAAACACTTATTCTCTCTTGTATTACTAGTTCTTTCTTCTAATTAGTTTTTAACTTAAGAATTTAACCCAATTCACTTCCATGTTAGCAAATCTAACTCTCAAAGTTTTGAGTCTAAATTTAGTTGTGGGTCAAAGTTGTTACCTTTCAAACAAATCATTTTGTGTTGACTTCCCTATCATCACTTTCAAATTTGTGAGTTAAGTCAAGTATGAAAGAACATCGCCTCTAACCTATTTGCTCATCTATCATGCACCAATTATGATACACTACTAATTACTCTACAGTTACTTCTCTTTATTATGATATCACTTTATCTTAGTTATTTTGATTTTATTTTCCACAAGTTTTGGAACCTTATTGTTTGCACTAAGTGTTTATATCACCCTTTTATATTGGTGTTCCAAGTTCACAAATTAGCTACATTAGGAAAATGCCTAATGCATTGATTGAATGCTTCCTTCCTATTTTTTATCAATAGATGTAGGAGAATCATAGGGTTTAAGAGCAATCTTAAATCACCCAAAAATATTTTATTTCACTTTTTTTTTCTTTGCATGTTTTCATTTACATTCCAATCATCAATCAATTAACATATAACATGTAAAATTTCATTTTATATGCACAATCTACCCAACATTTGGCAATAGATGTTCTATGCTAATCCATTAATGCCACATTCTATTGTTAGGAGATTTTATTAATAAAACTTTCTAATCCATTATTGAGCATAAGAGAATAATAAAAAAATTATTATTCAATGATTGCAACAAATTCCTAAAGCTTGTGGAAACAAAGGAGCACATTTCAATGTATATTGGACCCAAAACACCTTATGGTATGAATCATGTCAATATTTATCCATCCGTCATTATTGCATTCATTTTATAGATTGTTTTCTATCTACATGTTGGGTGGAATTCACAACGTTGTTACCAATTGAGATCACTCATAAGGATAGAAACTATTGTACAAACATTATTCATGGTCATTACTAGGTGGTTCAATTAGAAATTAAATATTAAATAATGGGACTTAACAATTCATTTTAAAGTTATTATAATTGTGTAATTCACACATATTCTACCCATCTATAGTCAATTGTTGTTGTCTAGCATATTGCAATCCCATTGCACCAGATTATAATTCATTCATGAATCATAATCAATAAATTTTATATGGTTATTCCAATGTCTCGTTGAAGTTCTATTATGTATATTTCATCTAGCACTACATCGATAAATAATCCATCATTGGATCCTCCATCCATGACTACATCATCAATAACTATTGAATTGATTCGATGGCTTGTCATAAGAAAAGTTTGAAAAATACAATATTTTCATAGCTCATATTGGGTCAAGCATTGAAATTTAGGTATCAATTGTCTGTCATAGAAAAGTAGATCTATTTTCTCATAGTAAGGTACAAATATATTATTTATTATTTTAATATATTTACTATTCTTATCAAGTATGAATAATATATTTCAACTCTTAATGAAATGAAGGAAAATCGATTACATAGTGCTAAAAGAAAAATAAAGAATGAATTTTACTATGATCTTATATAATAAGATGGACACCTAGATGTAAGCCAAAGAATATTTCATTATTCTCCTCTGATCCCTAACACTTTGACATGGCATTAGAGGTCACCCATTTCCTCTAACCTATAAAATTTTTTCTTAGTGTTTTATAAAGCCCATAATTGCCAAAAGTCATCAAGAATTCCTATAATTTTTTATGAATGATTTAAAATGTCAAAATACTAATTGAATTATTATGATCTAAATTTAATAGATCTCTTTTGGGTTTCATAATATTTATGTGGGAAAATATTATCTACAAGGTGTAATGACACCATTAATGTGACAAGTGTAATAGTTGTTTCTCAAAGTGCTAAAATGAATTTGCTACTTAGAAAAGGTCATTTCCACATTCCCAAATATGGATTTATATGTTATAAGACATAGTATTCTACTCAAAGAACCCAAAAATGCATGGATTTCATTAGAGTACTCCTTCTTTGCACACTACCTTGCTAGATTCATCCACTATGATATTTTTTTATATTTATCTCATTCATGGTGGAAAATCTTATTTGGCCCTTACATCTAGTAAAATGGAAGCGCTTTTTCCTATAAAATATATTTCTATTTTTTTTTTTTTTTTATTAAAAGAAGTTGAATTACAAAAGAATGAAGCAATCCAAAGAAAGGAACTACAAATATAATTCTATTCTCTTCAAAAGGCTTGAAAACTTTTATTCCTGCTATAAGGTTGAAACTTTAGTTATAAACTATTCTAGAAATTGTTGACACCAAGGGAATTTCTAAAAATCTATCATTTAGTTTACTTCATGGTTTTCAAGCACTTAGGTGGACCTTCATTGTTAATATTATAATCTAATGAGTATTTTGATGAGTGTACTATTCATATCACTTGCAATCTACTAAGTAGAATTTTTCTTGCCTAGTTGATTTAAACATCTTCCTTTTATTATTATATTACATTTTATTGAATTGTGACAACATTAAGTGTTTAATGAATTTTTATGATATTATGGTATTGTGATTTTATTAAGTTAAGTAATTTTCAATAAAATATAAAAAATTTTACTTAGAAATTCAAATAGTATAATGAATGTTCCAATATTAGGATCTCTCTAAACCCTTATCTCCTACATTTTTACAACCTCCTGTTAGTTTATGACCAGCATCAAAAACATTGAATATCTAATACACATTATTTTTCCTAGTCAAAGAATAATTAGGCTATCAAATGTCATGTATCATGAATCCAACTAAAAATATAATTTAAGATTAAGAAATAATAGAATCAAGGTTATGAAAATTTTGAATGTGTCTATATTTTAGATCTAACCCTTTTCAAAATCCTAGTAAACAAGTAAAAGACCTATGTGTGTTACCATAAAATCCCAATGATCAACTAAGCTATCAGAAACCTTGGGGTGATCATTTTCCTTCTATAACTTGATTTCTTCTCAAGACAATTGAAATATCATGATATTTAATCTGAGTTAGTGATCAAGAAACATAATACTACCTTTATCAATAATACTAAACCAACTAAACTTCAACCATTTAATTTTATCACCAATTTTCATCAGTGACTCCTCCTGCTTTGGACTGTTATGGCTAATGTCAATGACAATAAATCTCGGAAATGGACTAAATTGTTAAGACGCTGACGTGATGATGCCTATTGTTTGACAAAGCTTAAATGCTTCAATTCACCCACACATTGTCTGCACGCAAACACTTAACACTGTTCATCCAATCTACCAAACTCTTACGACATACCTAACACGGATATAAGTACCTGGCCCATCGTATCAAGGATATTTTGCACGCATAAACGTTGAAATTTATCCTTCCTTTAATTAATATATCTAATAAATAGGTAAATTCTCTTGACAAAACAAAATTCGGGCTCTCAAAATTGGCAAAAATGGGACATGCACTTGATTCTTGGCGCTTTACTCGAGGGGCATGCTGGAATAAGGGTGGGAAATTGGAAGAGTAATTTGTACCTTCATTCTATTTTAAAATATAAGTTACTTTAATAGTTAAAAATTAATTTTGGTTAATAAAAACAAGATAGATATTGTGTTTTTTTATTACGGGTGATTTGCTGGCTGTAATTTTAGGGCGTTGACAATATTTATTTTGCCCTCATTGCCATCTTAATATATCCAAAAAATATATTTCTTTATCATGGACTTTATAAAATATAATTTAGTTTAATAGTTAATTAATTTTGATAGGATAAATATTTACTAATTTTTAGTGTGATGATATAAAAGATGATTTACCTTCACTCTCATCTTAATAGATCTATCAAATGTATTATCATTTTATAATAGAATATTTAAGAATATAATTTATGTAAAAATAAGATAAACATTTATTATTTTTTAGTATGGATGAAGTATAAAATTATTATTAATATTTTATCATTGAATTAAATGATATATATATATATATATATATATATAAACAATAAGAGATAGTTGGTAGCAAATAAGATCTATAATAAATGTACGTGATCAAATTTAATATTTTTGTATTAGATATCTAGTGTGGAATTATAATAGAACTACCTTTAAATTTTATTCTTGATTTAGATAGGAAAACACATGTGATTTTACAGTCATTTATGATTTTTTTTTCAATTGACCCTTTAGTGTCATTGAACAAATATCTAATTAAGGGACCTAATGAAGCTAAGAAGGACCTTGAGGAATTTACTATCAATCAATATGAATCAATTTGAATTCTTTGTTTCATTCAAGTCCATCCTACTAAATATATAATTTCAAAGACATAATAGAATAGAGTATACAAAATACATAGAAATTGGAGTATTCATCAATGATGGTGTAATACTTGAGATCACTACTTGATAATTATTTGAGAGAGTAATTTTAAACTTTTTGATGGTAATAAATGATATAAGACTTGTACTTAAATAAAAAATTAGAGCTATTTTATTTGAATTATTTGGCATGAGTTGATATGTCATGATCATTATTCTTGAAAGGGTCAAACTTAACAACGAGAGAATAGACATATGAAATTAGAGGACAAAACCTTATATATGTTTTGTCAAAAGATGACATGTCACTCCTATGATCTTGTTCAATATGTAGCAATGACTAACAAAAGAACAAGTAGAGTCCAAACCACTTGAAGTTAGGGTAAATTGACTATAGATGAATTTTAGTTTTGGTTGATTTATGTGTTCACTAATTCAAATCGAATGTTGGAATAATATTTTTATAAAAATTGTACAATAAATTTAAAAATCATAAAATTGAGTGAAATATACACCCTTCTCCTACATTTATGAATGAACGGATTATTATTTATATGCATTTTTTTCTCTTAAGCATAAAAAGGAGAACTAATTTCAATACTACTAAGTTAACATTTGGACACCATAATTATTTTCATGTAAATGACAACATAAAAATGATTTATATACACTTTTCCATGTCAATGTAAATAAAAAGATTATTATTTATATGCATTTTTCAATGTTATTTATCATTATGTTCTAAGGAGAATCGATCCATGTGGGAATCAAATTAAATATTGCACTATGAGAAAACACTATTTTTCTTTTGAAATAGAAAATTTTATTATCTTAGCTCTATACTTTCATGTTTTGCAAATTACATTTAAGACCTAACTAAAATTAACTTACCAATTCTAACTATTATTGATTTACCATCCCTTACTTTGTGTTTTTTTCTTAATTTAATATTTTATAAATAAAAAATTTCAAATATTTTTTAATTAATTATCCTTTACTTTTATTTATTTGATTTTTGTTTTTTACTTATTTAAATTTATACATTTTTAATTTTTATTTGCGTAACTTGAAATTTTTTACTTTAATTTATATGATAACTAATTATATTCAAAACTTAAGTCCAATTAAATTATTTTATAATATTAATAAAGTTTATTTGATTAAAACTATTGTACTTCTAGAAAAAAATGTGACAAATTTTCCCCTATGTGACGATGGCACTGAAAAATACTCGTGTTTTTCCATAAACTTTCTACTTCAATTTATTTGACTGTTTACATTGTCTGCAATCTACTTTGATTATTTCTAAGATAAGCTATTTGATTGTTTACTTTGTCTTCCTTGTTTACATTGTATTCCATCGCTTACTTCAGCGAAAAGGACTGTCAATTGACATACCGAGGAAATTAATTTAATATGGAATTAGTCCAACGTAAAGCTGTCTGGCATGCTTCTTCCTTATTTTTGACGTAGATGTTGTGATTTTTTTTAATAGGCTTTTATTTTGATTAAATTTACCGACTTAAATAATTTAAGTGTTGATCATTCTGGTTAAATGTTTTGGCATCACAATTGCCAATTCAACTGAGCTCAAATAGCAAAAATATTTTGACTTAGCACGCCTTATTGTTTTTTCTTAACGGTAGACAATACTAACAAGAACGAGAGATCGAAATCGGGTACAGAAAAAAGGAATACAAAGTGGAAAGAAATTTTATTTATAAAGAATTGCCAGGCCTGCCTTATTTGCAGTTTTATTTGCTATCATACAGAAAATATTAAAGATTACCAATTGAATTTCAATGTGGTATATGAGTACATTTTGTACTCTGAACTAAAGAAAGCCTACATTATAAGTTCCTAAAGCCTAATATTCTAAGTTCCTATCCCTCTATATAATATATGGCTTCGCCCCGAACAAAGAGAATAGAGCTTCTAAGACAGATGAATCCACTTGGCCACGCTTGGAATTCCGTTGTTGACCACGAACAGCATGTAGTAACCCGCCGGCGCCGTCACGGAATTTGGAGGCGCCGTCACAACTGCATAGTATATTCCTCTTACAGATTTTGGAGAATTTGATGCCAGAATGAGCAGCCTCTGGTTCATTGAAAACGAGTGAGTTGTGAAGGAAGGTGCGTACAAATGGAACCCAATGTTCTCGGGAGTGTAATTGGAAACAGTGAACTGAACAGTGACGGTTTTGCCATAATTTAGTGAAGAAGAAGATAAGGCGGCTATGGAAGGCCTATAGATCTGATAGGCTCTATCTAAATAATAGGGACTGTATGCTTCCAGGCGGAGCTCTGTCGGATAAGTTGTTCCTGAGAGAACGTACCCAACGTGGGGATTGGAACCCCCGACAAAGATTCGTCCATCAGGCAAAACATTTGCACTGGAATGATACATTCTTGGAATGGTGGAGGGCGCGAGTGTGGAGAATCGATCACCGGGCGATGAATTAGGCCTATAGAGGAATGGAGCGAGCGCCGGATTCGATCCCAGCTCCCACCCGGAGGTTCCTTTCTCTGCTCCATTTATAATTAGAATCTCACCGGTGGGCAGAATGAGCATGTCACCCATCACTCTCGGAGCAGGCATGTTCTCCATTGCCCAACCAGGGTTCGAGTCGGTAATTACAATTCTTCCGCAGCTCTGAAGTGCAGTGAGAAGATCCCCAGCGTTTGCAGACGTAAAACCGTTGTCAGGAGCACCGCCACAGACGAGGATTTCAACTCTTTTATACCCGTCAGAGGCCGCCAATGGCAGCATTGCAGATGATCCAGACGACGGGTAATTCCTCGCCCCGCCTGGCAACGTGGGAAAAGTCTTCACCACACGGTTGTTTTTATAATCAAGCAAAATTGAGTCTTTGTTAGCAAAGATGAACAGATTTCCATCGGAGGAGAGATGAAGAAAAGGATAGAGATTGTTCTCCACGTCCTTTACATTGGTCTGCGTTAAAAACGGCAGCTTATAGTTCCCTTCTCCAGACTTTTTGGGAACGAACTCATAGGAGAAGGCCTGTCTGCCACCCACAACGATGACTCTGTTATCAGGAAGGATCTGATTCGTTGCGTACCACCGGTTATCGGCAAGCTTAGCGGACTGCGATTCGTCCCAGTCGCATGCAGAATTATCGCAGGGCACGAAATAACGAACGGCCTTGCCGCCGTCGTTGTATCCACCAGTGCTAACCAAGTCACCGTTGGCCGCAAACGACCCGGAGGAGCACCACGTGTCAGTCATGACCATGAGAGGCCGCACACTGTCGGAAGCAATGTTATATTCTATGGAGTGCGCCCAGCAGTCGTGCTTCAGCGCCAAATCGTTGTCATCATCTCTGCAGCGCCCATTATCGAGACGCAGCTGAGAAGCACCGTAGTCCGTGCGATCGAACATAACAACGGTGTCTTTGTGAGTCGTGGTCATGTGCATGGCCGACACCCCGCCATTGCTAACCACCAGCTGCCATGACCCGGCCTTAACGTCCACAGCTCCACCACCCGACACACCCCATAACAACACCACGCATAACACTAATTCAATCATTTCCCCCATCACGTACTTGCTCTTGAACTTTTCGCCACTATACGATAATGGCAGACAGACTGTGCTCCTCCACCAAGGCCATTAAGGTTATTTATACACGCAGGACAAGCATAATTCAATTCGATGACGACGGCGGTCCAAGAAAATTCAAAATGCCACGTTGATCAGAGGGAGTTGTTTAACAGTAGTCTAACCCGGTTGGTGACTTCAAGAGGCCCAGAGACAGAATTTGTTTGCGTGCATATATGAAGAGGCTCTCTACCATTCAAACACGTAAAATCCGGCCTGTTCCACGCGCTTTCTCTTTCCTCCCTTCTATTGGCTGAACGTCCCAATGGATGATAATAAATGGGTTTATTGAGAAGCGTGTTAACATAAGCTTTGAAAAGCCTCCGCAAGAAAACGTTTAGAAAGATTCTCGTGAGCTGTGAAGATGGCTATTTCTCTTAATGTATATCTATGAATAAGAAAATCTGTTGCCTACTGTATTATTTTTATATTTTTCCTGTCCTTTCCGTTATATTATTCTTCATCAACAATTAATTGTCATTTGTCTATTAATTTTATCTTTATTCTCCTCTACTTTACTTTATTTTATTCCATATCAGTTTTCTTTAACTCTCTACTGTAAAGCTCTATTATTATTATAGATTCGTTTTCAGCATACCATTTGCAGTACAGAACGAGCTTTAAATCTGTTGACTAATGGTAATGCCTAACAATCCTTTAACATCAGAGTCGTCAATTTAGACAGCTGTTATACCACTGTTTCCGTCATCAACTGAATTTCTGAATTCCGTGGGCAGAAAAATAATTGATCTGGAACGTGAAAATACCAGGGATAAGAATGGAATAAAAAAATGATTCAGAAAGGTCAAAATCGAAGCCTCCAGTGTACGGATCGGTGTAGAGTCCTGAATATTATTAGTTTGGCATGAATCTGTGCCATTCCTATAACAATTGTTTGCATCAATTGCGAATTCCAAATGGAATTCTATTTGTGTTAGTTAACGTACGCACAAAGAACAATAACATTCTTACACGTAGACTTCGATCACGTGTTTTACCTTGTATTTCATATAAAGATGGACGATCCTCAATTGTGTCGAAAATTACTAGCAATGTTTATGTTTTCACAACCATGTAAATTGTCTGGAAATTACTAGCAATGTTTATGATTTTTCAACCATGTGTAGTCCTCACCAATAACCAGATAACAACCCCAAAGCTCTTAGACTATATGGAGTTGGAAGATGTTTCGAATTTCTAAGGAGATTATCACCAGTCACAAAACTTCTAGATGCTCTTAGAGGGTAGGTAGATTTGAATATTTGCATAGTTAAAAGAGTGAATACGTTTATGTTTTTAATAACTATTTATGGAGTATTTGGTTGAAAGTAGGGAGATTTGAATATTTGCATAGTTAAAAGAGTGCATACGTTTATGTTTTCTAATAACTATTTATGGAGTATTTGGTTGAAAGTAGGGTATATGTTTATGTCTTTTTAGAAATTATTCATATAGTATTTAATAGATAGAATTATAAATATTTGTGTTTATTAATCATTTAAAAGTATATTTGGGTGTTGTTATTAATATTAAATAATATGATTTTTTTTTTAAAAATCAATGTTTTTATAAGAAAATGTGATTTTGATGTTGAGCATATTTCTTAAATGTCTCCTCCACATTGTATTTGTTGTGTTTACTATTTAGTGTTTTTAGGATTAAGCTTTACTTAATTTTATAGTTTGTTCAATTGCTTTTTATTCGGAGGAATCTAGGAAACAACAACAAAATACTTCTATTTTGAGATTAGAAAATAAATGAGGGTTGATTCTAATAAGATAGGATATAGATGTTGAACACAAGTGAAATAGGTGTCTACCTTTTAGGAGATGGAACTTTGGACCTATTTCGCACTTTAGTTCATTAGGAAACCAAGTTCCCTCAACCAAGTGACTCAATTGAGGGATGGACTATGGCTTTCCTTGTGTGATTAGATGGGGGTTCATCATTTAAATGAAGCTTCAAAAGAGAAATGCAAACACTTATGCACAAAACCCTAGAAACTTGAAAGCATGAAATTAGATTGATAAACAAAATGAAATAGAAAAGTAACTAGAGGAGTGGAGAGGCCAAAACAAGGTCTGTAAACCCTAAAAATCTACCTTTTAAAGCACACTAGGACTAATACGCCAGGTAGGGAATTTTAGTCTTGCTATAGGGTTTATGGGCAGAATCTGGAATCTTTTGGTGACTAATCATGATCTACAAAAAGATGGCAAAAAGGGTTGTATTGGGACTATTACGCCTAGTAGGGAAATTTACTCTTGTTGCTAAGGTTTGATTGATATTTTTGTAGCCTCTAATGATCCTTTGTACCTTGCTTCTTGTGATATTCAAGTCTGAAACTTTAAATTTTGGCCTATAGGTGAGTTTTCATGAAGATGACAACTTCTTGACAAGTTTGAAAACTTTGTCTTCAAAGTATCTTCAAACTTCAATTCACATAGGTCTGCAAACACACATCAAGAGGGAAAAATGTTGTTTTGTTAGGAAATAGGGGGTTGCCTTGGTCAAATCCCATTTTGGTAATTAAACCTTGAAATGAAATAGAAAAGCATGAAGGAATGATGAATGAACAAATGCTATGTTACAACTCACCAAAACCTTGAAATGAAGGTTGCAAACTTGTGTGAAATGACTAGCATGAATGTGGATCTTTACTCTTGATTGAATGCTTGAAACTTTAATCTTGAATGCTTGCTTGAATCATGAAACCTACATCACAAATGTTAGCTCACAAACACACATGATGCATGAAGACTTTGATATGATTCTTGAATCTTGAAAGTAGCTTTGAATGCTTGATGTTTTTCTCTTGAATGCTCTTGATCTCATAAACTTGCCTTAGGAATGACTTGAAAAATTGCTAGCTTGTTAGGATTGCTTAGATAAAATTATGTGAAATAACCTTGTATTTATACTTGTTTATGCCTAATTTCCCAAAATTACAACACTACAAGTCAAAATTTGGAATTTGAATTAAAATAGGTCCTAGGTTAAAGTGGGACACATATGATAGGTTGGGCATATGAGGGCCTAAAACTGGAACATATATTTTGAGAAGTGTCTTATTCAATGTGACATTTAAAATCAAGTCTGGAGAGCCAAGGAGGACCCATATGGCCCATTGGGTGTATGAGTCCTAGATCCCTAAATCTAGAACACATAGCCAAAAACATTAAATTATGATTTGTCATTTATGATATGTCAAGATTATCCTTAGAAAGTGCATTTAATTAGGCTTATGGATGCAAAAATAAGACCAATTAAGGCATAAATAAACTCAATTTTAATAGGGAGGACCCAAAAAAGTGTGAAAATGTAAAGGGATACATTTTTCTACATTATATTTAGCCCCCACTTTAGTGAGAGGATGAGCTTGTGTCAAAATCACACTAAATTAGACAAATTCACATCAAGAGGGATCCAAGTGTGCCATTGCTAATGAGATAGGATGACAATGATCAAGAGGGATGATCAACCGCCTAGGGTTGAGATCCTATGGAAAACCAACATAGCAACAAAATAGCATGCATGTGAATGATGTATGAAGTAACAACAAGATACAAGCATACACTGTTAAAGACATAAAGAAGAAAGAAAAGGAAAAAGAGGGTGGATCAAGCCTCGATAGTCTATCCAACATGATGCAAACCAAGTATAAGTTGTTTGTCCAAAATAAATATTTACAAGTGAAACACGATGTCCACTATGAAAAAAAAATGCACACTCACACAGGCTAGTGGAATCTGGTATCCACTAGGTAATCCCCTAGAGAGGTGAGACAAACACACATGTGGCCAATATGCACCCACACAAACAAGCAAGTGGCTATGGGAAAGTCATGCTTATAATTGGCTCCCATATGTAGTAACCATACCAACGCTATACCTCCCGATAAGTTTGATAAGGTGTCACACACAACATGAACATCAAGATTAAAGAGTCAAGAAAAACTTTGTATGCTAGCTAACACCCACAAAAAACTAGGATTGCTCTATAGGAAAGAAAAATGTGCTATGTAAGGTGGCCATATAATAGTTATTGTAAATGAAAAATAGTGTAAGGTATGGGCCAAAGGGTTTTTCTTAGTTCATGTAAGGTCTCGACCTAGGGAACATCATGCCTAATGTCTCCAAGAGAGGACCAATCAAAGAATAAAAGATTCAAAACTTAGGGAATGTGCTATGCTTGGAATTTCCAATAAGAGGAATATAATATGCTAAGAGAGATCATGCTCTTGAAGGAAATCATGCCCAATGTCATCACAAACATAAAGATGCATTGCGTGAAGAAAGAAGACCACATAATGAAACATGAGTTGTAAAATGCAAAAGAATAATGCCAATATATGCCCTGACTTTAAAGCACCTAGGAGTAACTGCACATTGAAAGAAACTTTCACGAGAGAGAAGCAACAAAAGAAACTATTTCACCAGAGATGAAAATAATGTATTGAGACATGAAAAAAATAATATAGAAGGTGCCTTAAAAAGACATGAAAATAGGTGATAGGTGCACAATTGCCCAAAATGAGAAAAACCACCTAGTGATTAATTAAAAGAAACAACTATCCCTAATTTAACTTAAGAAAAATGTGAATGGTAAAACCATTCACTCTAACAACTTTAAGCTAGAATAATCTACATGAGAGCATATTCGAAAAGCCCTACTCTAAATGAAACTACATCATGAATGAAGGGTTGTCCCCAAAATGTAATGCTAAACATAGAAAGAAAAGTATGTCACATGCGAGTCAACTTAAGGCATGTTTTCCATATCCGATGTTTGATCCTATATATACATGGAAGATGGTCAACTAGCTAAAAGAGACAATGAAAAGTACCATGTGAGGAAAAGGCTACCTAACCCCTTGCCTCCACTTAGTGCAAGACAAGGATGAGCTAAGATGGGTGATGATATGCTACTCCTTGCAATAAGAAAATAATTTGCAATGAATGTTAAACATGCAATAGTGAGTGTGCTATGATCCTACAAGTATTACATGGTAGGGAGCATCAAATAATGTTATTGATTATAATGAGTAAAAAATGTATCAACGTGATGCATATATAATGAGATATTGACACATGTAGTATCTATTAGTTCAAGATGCACCAAAGTTAGAGTTTTCTTGGAGGAATCTTTTGTAAGAGTGTTGATATTAAGTGTAGGTCATTTTGATGCTTATTTTTTCTTTTGAAGGGAAATAATCGGGACCATTAGTTTTTCTTTGTGTGTTAGAATCTATAGGGACACAGATACCTTGTTATCTAGCACCACTTCCTTTTCCACTATAACCAAGTTGTTCATTAGTTCATAACCTCTTTCATAATTCTTTTTCATTTAATTTGAATTCGGTGGTTGCTTGTAACCAAATTCATCAAAGTTTGTTGTGCAATTTGATTCTGCTTCTAAAGTGGTTGAAATGAATGCTTTCGAAGATTCCATTGCATTTTGTGTTGACATTACCATTAGTTCATTTTACTTTTTAGACTCTTTTTTTATGTTCTTATATTCACCCATGAATGTAGGTGTGAATTATAAGAAACCCCAATCATCTTCCAATAACTTTGTGACTTCTTCAATATGCTTTTCCTTGTATTTCTCTTGCATGGGTTCCACTTGTATGGTTGGTGTCAATGTTTTCAAAGGATTTTCCTTGTTTTTCTCAATGTTCAAACAACTTTCTGGTTTAGGGTCAACCTTGATTGTATACACTTTTTTTTTGTAGACATACTTCATAATACGATGAAGAGTTGAAGGCCCACCATATGCATCTCATGAATCCATAGTCTTCCTAAAAGATGATTGTATGAAATATCATGAGGCATAACATGGATAGGAGTTTGTAATGTGGACTTTCCAACTGTAATAGACAAAGTTGCTCTCCTACATTGTAAAATCCTAGAATTGATAAGGAATTGGGTTCAATTCTTGATTTATCTATGCCAAGCTTATCTAAAAGAGTTACACTACACACATTAAGAGTAGAGTCATTGTCAAAAAGGGTTTTCTTTATCCATGTCATATTATATATAGCTATTATTATGAAAGCTTCATTCTATTTTTGCACTTCCAAAGGAGGTAACTCACTTTGGTGGAAAACAATGTCATCATTCATTCCTTGAATAAAGGATTCTTTGTTATTCATTTGCACATTAGGATGGATAGGAACTTGTTGTAAGGTGTTGGGAAAATGTGTCTCAACCTTGCAATTATATAAAGGTTATTGTTGATAGGATATATATATTATTTCCTAGTTACACTAGTAGGTGTAATATACAATGGTATCAAGGGGAGGAGTGAGATGCAGGTAATGAAATTTTTGTTAACTTTTTTCAGGAAACTCCTAAAATGGCTGACATACAATAAATAAATGATACATTGTAAATATAGACCGTTAATTATTAGGTTTTAGATCTAATGTTGGATATTTTGTTGGCATGTCTTTCCCTAGAATGTAACACTATTTTATGAGGGTGTTGTATTACAATTGTAGTAGATAGGTGGTGATGTATTTTGAGAGTTTGATAGTAGTTGTGTTGTCTCTGAATCTTTGGTGTTGATACTCCTGTGAGAAGCTTGCTCTATAAGTATATTGTAATATTTGTGATTTACTAAATAATTATATATTAGGTGGCTTTTGGAGTGTGGAGTTTTTCTCCTAAAAGGGTTTTACCTACATAAATAACTATTTTGTTGTATGCATTGGTTCTTTTTCTAGCTGAACCCTGAAATCCACTAAAGGGTAGCCAACCCTTATGTTTAAGTAACTTCATGGTTAGTGGCCAACACAATGAGTAAAGTATTTTGAGGTCTTTACTCCTACTCTTTAGGCTCTGTAAGACCTAGGAGAGTTTTCCTTATTATGTTAAAATGAGATATATCTAATTGGTAACACATTCATACACAAATTTATTCCCTCTTATTGCAAATATAAGTATTTCATTAAAAGTAGGTGATTACTTATTTGCTAGGAATCAGGGATGGTTCAAACCCATACATCATAATTGAAAAAGATTTTTAAATGAATGTTGTTATTATTTTAAGTCCATGGTTAGGTATGTCGGTAGCTCATTTTATGCAAGGTTATCTAACAAATAGACCAGTGCTTCATCAATTGAGACAATGGAGTCAAATATGTAAGAACCAGTAATACATAAGCTATTTAAATTAGAAATTGGTGGACCATTCTCATAATACTTTGTAGTATGAAAACTCACAATTCCTAAAATAATAACTTCTATCAAATCTTGTGTAACTCCCTATAAATTTGTAACCCTCTTCAAGCATTTAATCAACTCTTTAAGTTAAAGCTAAAATAGAATCATACATTTAGCTGAACAATTGAAGACAAATGAGAATACCATTAATATTTTCATTTATAACTTGTAATAAAAATACATAGGAGAGTATTTTTTATGAACTAATATTTTTTTCGATATCAGTAACTTCTATAAAACTAAATTAAGACTGCTACATATAGGACTCATACCAAGACAATCTACTACTCTATTTATCCATATTCATTACAAAATGCCTTTTTTGAACTTACCTTTTCACCAAGACAATTTTGAGACCTAAAAATTTGACCCATGTAATGATCCCTGAGACCCTTTTATAGAAAAAGGGAG
>VDFB02255773.1:0-45613 GCA_007258455.2 Sequoia sempervirens
TCCAAATTTCATGAGGGCAATCAATGCATGCTCCATGGCCCACATTGTGATATCAACATAACAACAATTAATCATGTGAAATGGTGATTCTTGTCAAATCACCTTAAGAACTCTAGTGTCTTTTTTGGAAATCAAAGAGAAAAGAACCTCATTAGGTATGTGAATATTTATTGGCTATGTAATAAATCATGTGGATGAAATAACTAAGATAATTTTTCATGACTCTGAAATGTAAAAAAATAGGGTTTATCAAAATGAATCAACAAGATGATAAACCACTAATTTTTCTTATGGATGTTTCATTCAATTATGAGGGGTAAAATGTATAAATAACAATAAAAAATCAGTCCTAACTAATATATTAGGAATGAGGGAGATTTTAAGAGGGCAAAACAATGTGTACCTTGCTAAAAAAGTGTCGTTTTATGGTCACTGAGGACTCATTCGCCCAAAGTGATGAATGGGTCCCTATTAGGGTTTCTAAAAACTGAATTATGGGTTCTATTCTTCAATTTATACACTCTCAACTCCTAGCTGACTAGCTCCCAAAAGTCTAAAAAAAATTCTATAGCTTCGTTTCTGTGTTCTTGCAATGTAGATGACAACTTTGCAACTTTCCAACTTTGACAACTTTGCTTCAATATTGTTCTCCACTTGATCTTGAACCTAAAACCTACAATCACACATGAAGAGAAAAGAAAAAATTGTTGATTGTTAGGGAATAGGGGTTTGCCTTGGTCAAACCCTGTTTAGGTAATTAAAACTTATGATGAAATAATGGAATATAAACATGAATAATGAAATATGAATAATGATACCTTGGATGAAGTCTTGGAATGTAAATCAACAATCTAACATGAAGTGGCCATGTATAATGTAGATATTAATCTTGAATTAGATGTGAAACAATGCTTAACTTGAATCTTCAATGCTACATCAACACATTAGCTCAACATGCTTGATGCATTATGCCTTTGACATGATGATATGACCTTCAATTGCTGCAATAAAACTTCAATAATCTACCTTTCAATGCCTTCTTGAATTCTCTTGAATTATCTTGAATGCTCTAAAATGCTCTTGTGAACTCTTAGGATACTTGCATAAATTTTCGTAGGTGAAACTAGGTGAATTAGCCTTATATTTATACTAAATCTAAGGTTTTACTTTGAAATTCAAATAATCCAAGCTGACATCAGATCAAGGATTTAAAATCATTAAAATCCCACCGCAAATAAGTTAAAAAAGGGGTGTCCTAGGTAAGAAGAACCCATTTGCGACCTTGGGCGAATGGGTCCTAGCATAGTTTTCTAGGACCAAGTTTTGGGGAGATGAAAAATTACTAAAATCCCACCAAAAATATGTTTAAAAAGGTGTGTCCTAGGTAAGGAGGACCCATTCGCCCAAAGTGATGAATAGGTCCTAGGTCATTACTCTAGGACTCAAACCTTTCCAAAATAAATGTCATGCAATATCATTAATGAGTGTCAGGGTATATCCTCAAAAAATGCAATAAATAAGGCTTGGATTTGAATTATAGGGTAAAATTAAAGTCTACTTAACCTTAATTAATTAATGAAGCCCTAGATTAATGTGAAAGTGTAATAAAATACTTGACGACACCCTAAATAAGGCACAATTAGGTCCATTTTAGTTAAAAGGGTCCTTGACTTAGTGTGAGTGTGTAAAATGTGTTACAACACTAAATCATGACAAAATTAAGTTAATTTTATATTAATTATTCCAAAATTAAGTGTGAAAAAGGGTTGATTTTTCTACACTATAGGTTTACTTTAAGTTTATATATTTAGTAGGATGATTTTTTAGTACTTAAAAACATAGAAATTATACCTACATAAGTTTTTTGGAAGTAATTTAGATCTAAGATCAAAATTTTATGCTAACTCAACCATCATGGATCTAAGGAGGGTATTATCTTTGTCAAAAAATATCATTCTTGATATATTAAAATGGCCACATTCATTCCCTTTCACTAAAACACAAGGATAACAAGGTGAATGGAATGGTAAGGGAAAAAAAATTCAAATTCTTACACATCCATGATATACAAAGTAGAATTGCATAAACTTTCAAATCATCTTTTTTGCTACTATATCTTTTTTTCTCTCTTGAGTGCTACCTTAGCTAACATTTTTATGAGCTTCAATTATTCTCTAAAAAATTTATGTGTAAAGCACCTACTTATAATGGGTGGCTATCACCCTCATAAATTGTATGGGGAGAAATCCTAGAAAGAATAGCTCACTCGTTGCTTAGTTTTTTATGGAGCATTATTATATTTTTAGTAGCATGAACTTTTTCTTCAAATAAACATGGAAAATTATTCATATTTATGTTTATAGACTAATCTTTTATAAATTCATTGGTGTATCAAAAATGCATATTTAATTAATGATGGTTCTTATTATTCCTATACCAAGAATCAAGCTTACTTGATTATTGTGTTACTAACTATTTTGCTAATTCTAGTTTAGATTTTCTTCAAAATAAATGGAGCAGGTTAGCTATTCCATGTATCAAGTAATACTTTAAAAATATATCTTCTATAGTTTTTTAACCAAAACCCAAACTACAAAAGTAACTCTTGAAGAATCAATGTGGCTTTGAAAAATTATAGAAGATTTTCAATTGGATACTTATAAAAGTACCACATATCTATGTGATAAGTGGATGCATTTTAGAAAATAATATCATTTTCCAATACAGAAAAGCATATTGAAGATCATGAGCACCTCAATCAAGTGAAAGTATTTTATCATAAATGTTCTCTATAGTTCTATTCAATCAAAGTATTTTATAATCATAAAAATTCTCTCTAGGTCTATTCAAGAAAATGTATGCTATGAGAGAAGAAAAATATTAAAATATTAACCATCACTTATTCAAACCTTTTTGTAATGATTTTCCTTAGGTGATGCCATTAAGGAGGGGGTGTGCATAACACCACCTCATGGATAAATCATAGATGTAAGACCTAATAGGTATTCTAGCATAGGGAAAATTCTAGGATTAGTAATACAAAGCATAAATCAAACTAAACCCAAGCTAATAATGAAGAACAATGGAAGATAAAAACATGCATAAACAAAAGATCTCACCAAACACACATGCAATCCCATGATTCACCTCCATTACCCTTCTCCATTTCACTATAGTATAGTACTTGCCCTCATATTTTAATTAAGTATGCAAATATGGCCTTATGACAATGATAATAGAAAAATATTGAAGATTTCTAAAGTTGCTTCCAAAACTCATAAGATTTCAGGAGGAGTAAAAATGGTAGAGATAAAGCCATTTTATAGAAAATATAATTTTTGAATGACATGCTGAGATTGAGAGATAATTAATAGATAATAAAGATTAAAAGATGTGAAATACAATAGGGTTAGAGTTAAATTAGTGTAAGTGATAAAGCTTGAATGGCGGAGATTAAATTAAAAGTAATTTAATCAAAGGTGAAAATTGGTTGAGACACAAAGGGATAAGGATTGTGTGTAGAAGATAATATCAAATTTGATCTTGTTTAGATAACAAACTGATTAACATAGAAATATTGTTCATTAAAGAAAATCAAATATTATCTCACCAGATAACTGAATGATCAAATTTTATCTAGACTTAAGTGATTAATGAGTAATTAGATAACCAAGAGATTATCTAATTCAAGAAGAATATGATATGGATAAATCCTTTTGAATTAAATAATTTCAATTCAACATTGAAGATATTAGATCAAATTTTAGCTAAATAAAGATTTATTTAATTAAAGAGAGAAAAAGTTAAGGAATAATTAAATAATTTAAAATGATTATTTAATTATAGTAGAAAATATCATAGAAATTAAATAAAAAATCATTTATTTAATTTTAGAAAGAAGATAGATTTAATTAGTGACGTAATTAAATAAATAATATTTATTTAATTAATCGAGGAAGAATAAAGGTAAGAATGAATTAATTAAATAATTAAAGTTATTTAATTAATAGAGGATTGGATGTATAAGATAAGATTGACATAGATAAAACTATCTGTTAGAGAAATCAAACTTGATCAAATCTCATCTAGGCTTAAGTGATTAAGGACTAATTAAATAATAAAAATATTATTTAATTATAGAAGATTGTGATAAGGAGGAATCATCATTTTGAATTAAATAATTATTTTAATTCAAAATTCAAGGATATTGGATTAAATTGAATAAATAAATATTTATTTAATTAAAGAAAGAGAAGGCCAACAAATAATTAAATAATTAAAATAATTATTTAATTATAGTGGAAAGTGACATAGGAGATTAAATAAATAAACTTTTATGTAATTTTAGAAAGAAAATAAGTTTAATTAATGATGTAATTAAATAACATTTATTTAATTAGTCAAAGGGAAATAAAGATTGGAATGAATTAATTAAATTATTGAAATTATTTAATTAATAAAGGATACATGGTCATAGGAAATAATTAAATTATTCAAATTATTTTTAATTATGAAAAATGAAGATGAAAGAATTATGAAGAAATTAAAAGTCGTAGGCCTAGGACAATTTTTATTGTCTACATTTTTCCCTTCTTTGATACAATGCAGTTTATTGCATTGTGTCAAAGAAAAAGATATGCCCCAGTGAAAGTAGGATGAGAAAGGATGATGAGGAGGTAGTGGTATGCCCCATTGAGAGGACAAGCAAGTTCGAAGAAGAGGAGTGTGCTCTCAAAATGGATGAGATAACTAGAAGATGAAGGACAAAAAGGATAGAGGAACATAGATAAGGGTGTTGAAGATGTAGAAAAGAAGAAATGTTAGAGCGGAAAAGATGAATAGTAGCATAAAAGACATGGATGTTAGCATGGAAGACATGGATGTTAGTATATTAGAATGACTTCAATATTTTGTCGAATCATAATAAGCCTTGCATTAATCATCATTGGGCATTAAATGATACAAATGGATAACAAACACCATGATATGAGATAGACCAAGGTGTGCAAGGTCATCCACCTACTAAAAATAGACAGTCGTAGACAAAGAATGTCCTAACTCATACTAAGGGAAAAGTTGCCCATGTATTATTTTCAAGAAAAATTGCAGACAACAATCAAATAAAAGATGAGTCATGAGACATCATCGCTCCTCTAAATCCTTCATAGGACATCCTCAAGGAAGCTAGTAACTTGACTCGAAGACAAAACCAAAAAAAAATCCACAAACAACAGTCAAAGAAAAAGAGTTCTGAGATATCATTGCTTCTCTAAATCTTTCATGGGACATCCTCGAGGAAGCTAGTAAGCAGACTCAAAGACAAAGCCAAATGAAAAGATAAGAAAAAAAAAGCCACAATGTCAACAACTAGTAAGAATATTTGCCAAAAATTTGATTTGTTTGTTGTTTAATTGTCTAGGGGATTGATAAGATGATTGTTTGATAAAAGGCCTGATTTTGAGAATGACACATCTCGTATAAGACGTCGAGTCTGGTTTCGATCATGTGACCACCTATATAAGGCAATGATGAAGCTTGACTAAATGACAATGTTGTTTTCAAGAAGGACACATCCTCTATAAGACATAGGTTGATTGTTTTGGTTATTTGAGTGTTTCAACAATTTGTTTGGTTTGACGTAATGACCTTGTTGACTTGTTTGTCTTATTGATGAGTGACTTTTCTTGATGTTTTGACAATTTTTGTGTTTGATGACAATGTCTGACTTATTTTGATTGACACGATGAACCGTAAAGGACTGGCCTAGTGTGGCCTCGGGGGCTCATTTATTGATGGCCTTGCCTACGTTATACAGGTAGAGACCTCATAGTTTGACATGACCATTGACTTTCTTTTACTGATAAAAAAATTGAGCCATGATTTCATTGTTTATTTGACAAACCTAAAGGACTACCTAATGCCTTGGGGGCACATCATAAATGGCCTTGCCTACGTCTAGTCGCAGAGGCAACATAGTTCAACAATGACAAAGATTGACTCTAAATCATTTTTTTTGGGTTTTTCAAAGTTATCTGGATATTTTTTTTGGGGAATTTTTGACCTATTTTGATTTTTTTGTCTTTTTGAAGTTTTATGATGTTTTTGGATTTTTTTCAGGACATTTTGTGATTTTTTTGGATTTTTTAGGACATTTTGTGATGTTTAAGGATTTTTTTTTATGGTTTTATGTCCTTAGAACAACCACTGTACAAACCAAATGATGTAAGTCAAGTGCCTACCCCCAGTTGGGTATAATCGACCAATTTATTATGAATAGGATGGAATGGGGATGCGAAATGTGTTTGATGTCAATCGTTCCAAGTCATGGAAAGGACAACCATTTATAATGGGTGATATGAAAAGGATAAATGGTAAGATGCATGGATAGGAAAGATAGGTGATATGATAGGGAAGTCAAATTGGAATGATGGCAGACAAAGGAATAGAGCCGACTACACATTGTGCCCATTTTCCAAGTTTTCACCATGGTACTCATCCAAAGCACCATCAAATTGGTTTTCAATATTGGATGAATTATTTCTCTTTACTATTTTCTTGATTTTTTTTTTTTATTTTTGATGAACTACCAAGACGCATGTTTTCCAGGTTTTCATCTAGGTAACACTTTTTTGTATTTTTGATGATTAAGACATGGCTCCTAGAAGCTATGCGTAGAATTGATAAACACCAGATTCATAGACTTCCTTGATGATGCCTCAATCCTATGTGGATGACCATGCTAGATGAAAGGAATCGATTGAGATGAGGAGTATGAATGGAAAATATGAAGGGAGATAGATGTGGTGGATGAATGAGGCTATGGTTTGATCCCTAATGTGCACACTACATGGGCCACCGGGCTTCAGATGAAAGGGAATTTGGGTGACCGATGAGCTAGAGTACATCAAGGGGTCATCGTCAAAGACACATTGAAAGAAATTGCCAATGAAGGTGGGATGATATGACAGATATGTGAACATGGATGAGTGGATTGTAATATATGGTATGAGTGAGAGTGACATGGATAGAGACCTTAGATCAACAAGATATTTTATTGACCTTTTTCCTTAATAGATGCTCCCAGTGATTTTTGATGGAGAGGCATACTTGGAGATTGACTTTTGCTTGCTTTCACTTTTGACTTTTATTTTTTATTTTTTCGATAGCTTTTGATTTTGGATAGAGGAATTTTCTTGACATTCTTGCTCATTATCAAATTGTATTTTTGATTGGTCCAATATATTTTTATGGTGGCTAGAGGACTTGTCTTGATCTTCTTTTATTTTCATTCTATCTCTTGATTCTTGATCTCCTTTCAATGATAGGTCATTCATTGGAGCTTTTCCTTTATTCTTTTCTTGAGTTGTTACTTGTTGAGTCATGTCTCTATTGCAGATGGATGTGAGTGGGATGGATGAAATAGGTGAAGTGGTAGGAATGTTTAGTGGACAAACAGGAGTGGCGATGCCATCAATAGAATCTTTGGGACTATCCTTTTCTATACTTGTAACATCAAAGGAAGATTGCACATCCTTAACAACTTGGAAAGGTGACTTGATAGAGGTGACATGTTGATAGGAGATACATATCCTAGCCTGGGGTAGGTAGGATGGAAGGATGATGATTGGATATCCTCAGTGGGGTCATGATCAAAGAGTGGATTATCATATATATCTTCGTCAAACATAGGGTTGTCATGGACATGAAAAGTTTGTGTATAAGTGGATATGGCGAAGGAAGATTTCATATCAGGATCCCAAGAGGTGTCAATCCAAGCATGGTCATCTATTTGAGTATCCTTTGAAACTGTATTGACATCATTGGTAGGGGTATGTGCAGGATCATGATGGGCCAAAAAGTGGCAATATGATGGGTATGTGGCTGAATTTTTTTTTACCCAAAATTGATGAAATAAAAAGGGTTTTTAAAGGAGATTCTCAACTTTCCACCAATATAAATTATGCTTTAATTTGAGTTTAATAAGTAGTTATTATTCATTTTCTATTCAAATTATGACTAAAGTCCTGATTGATAGGCTGATTGAAAAACATTTAGAGATTTCAAAAGGTATCACATTTTTTGAATCCAAAACATGCATCACATTCTATGCTTTGCATAATATAGGATTAAAAAGGAAAAATGAATTTAATGAAGTTTTGACCAAGTTAAGGTGGTCAGACATACAAGTTTTTATATTTTTTAAAAGTTTTAATAAAAATTCATAATTAATTATTTACTTGGAAACAAATTACAAAAAAATATGCATCACATCGGGACATGAGTCCTCCACATATATCTAAAATATTATAAAAAAATATTATCATTTTATTGTGGTTAGGGTGGTTAGACATACACCTACTTTTTTTTTCCCTGAAATTTAAGTACTACTGCATTGAAATTTTAAATTTTCACCAAATAGATATATTTTTTTTAAACAAACCTAGTAGTTTAGAAACTACATTCAATTTGCTACAAATTCTATTCTTACATATTTTTGAAATAATATAGATAACTTATTCAAATTTTTATGTCAAGTTGCCTAACTCTAATTTTTCTAATTTTTTTACCACTTAAGGGCCTTTTTTTTCCATGATCATCCTACACATACCCTTAGAAATTGAAGTCTTCATAGTAGCATTAGCATTGTTGTTTTTGTTAAAATTCGTAGGAAAATTGAGAGGGGGGTGAATTAGTTGTCACCAAATTCAAACATAAAACTCCTAACACTTATCAACTTCACAATCACTGTACTATTCTATTATTAAGAATGAACATGAAATGTAGATAACAGAAAGTAAGATCAACACAATGAACACTAGATTTTACGTGGAAAACCCAATAAGGGAAAAACTATAGTGAGGATTAACTCATAATATAAAGTGATAGAAAAGCATAATACAAGAGGCTCACTACCCAGGGCTCACTGCCCAAAATAGGACTCACTATCCAGATACAAAGGCTCACTGCCTACAAAAAGGACTTATTGTCCAACATGGAGGCTCACTTCCTATAGATACAAAAGATAACAGAAAGATCCACCACAACAATTTACACACATCCACAACCTTGATCAGAAGATTGCAGAAACCTTCAACTCACTGCTTTTAGGAATCTAACATAATGAAGTACTACTACCTCAAATCACTTTCACACAAATCTACTCTTCACTTGTGTCTTACTTTTTTATTTTTCATCATCTAATCCTTTGCATATCGACATGCATTTATACCATCTTCAACCTTAAAGAAGCATTCTCCAAGGTTGGTCACATACGCTTCATTTCATAAATTCAAACTAGGTTAGCAACTCAACATTCCTGCGGTGGAAAAGAATGAGAGTGGACCAATTAAAAACTTAACCAAGACCAAAAACATCTTAGATCAACCAAACACTTCCTTAATTAAATTTTAAATTCTTCATATGAAGTGTAAACATTGGGTCAGCCAAACCTAATGAAAACACAAATGAAAATTGAAATACATGCTTTCTAATAAGAAGTTAACACACATATGATGTAACACGCTTCATAATGCATGAGAACACATCTTAGACACTTCTAGATACATTCGTAGTAGGTGTAACAACATTCAAACATAGAAATCTTTCCAACAGATCATCCAGACTATGTAATCCCACACAACTCTGAAGCTCATCTTCTAGAGCACCAAAACTCGAACATCTCTACCAGAACCTAGAGAACATCATTACAAGACATATTCCAAATCCACAAGACCTAAATCAAAATAGAGGAGGACTGTGAAGAAAAATAATTTCTCCTAATCCACAGATAACCAACTATGCCAAAATAATTCACACACCGGCGAACACAACTTTCACCTCCCATCAAACCAACAGTACCAAATCAAGAGATATCACCAACAACAAACCTTCAGACTTGCACGAGCATAGGATCAACACGGAAGAAACATCATGGAGCACATACCAAAGAAAATTTTGAACACATACATAACTCTGACTTCACTCTATTAATTTTCTCAAAAGCACTTGGTAACCCATCATTTTAGCACATCTGCAACATCATAAGGATAGCTCCATGTACTCACAACATCTCAACAACATCTCAACTATACATGCAAAATCTACAACATTTTGAACTGTGTTGACATCATTGACAACATTAATGAAAACACCACCAAACTTTCTCATACTTGCAACAATCTCCCCCTTTGTCATTGATGGAAACAAATTATGTGAAAAACCATCGAAGACCATATTCTCCTTTAAACATCCTACATAATATTCTAGTAGAACACCTTTTCTATTTATCTTTTATTATTTTTCACATGACTCTCTCTCCCCCTTTGACATCAGTGGAAAAGATCAAAGCCTTAATCACTCCCCCTTATGAGTGCGCCCATTCAACTCATACTACAATAATGAAAACTTTCTATTCCCTCTGTGAAGTAGACCCATTCATCAGTCCAAATAAATGAAGAATTTTTGGATCCACTGGACTGATGCACCTCCATGTGCAACTAGTTCGAAGGGCCAATGACCCCCAACCTCCCCCTAAGATACTCAAAAGTGTCCTTCGGTAGAGCCTTAGTAAGTATATCTGCAATCTATTCCTTTGTTGACACATACTCTAGCCCGACTTTGTTCTCCAACACCTTCTCTCTCAACAAATGATATCTAATAGATATATGTTTTGTTCTTGAATGCATTACCATATTTTTGGAAATTTTTATAGCACTTTTATTGTCACAAAAAATAGGAATAGGCTCATCACATACCACTCCAATATCTTTTAGATTTTGCTTCATCCACAATACCTATGTGTAGAGGGATACTGCAATAATATACTCTGCTTCTGCAGTGGATAAAGAAACCGAGTCATGTTTCTTACTTAACCAAGAAACCAATCTTTTTCCAAGAAAGAAAGCACCTCCACTACTACTCTTCCAGTCATCCACACAACCGGCCCAATCTGCATTGGTATAAGCACTTAATGTGAAATCAACATCCTTAGGATACCATAAGCCATAATATAGTGTACCTTTAAGATATCTAAACATCCTCTTTATAAATATAACATGTACCTCTTTAGGATCTTCTTGAAATATGGAAACTAAACATACTACATGCATGATATCTGGTCTGGTAGCAATAAGTTACAATAGTCCACCAATCATAGATCTATATTTGCTCTAATTAGCTTTAGTGGATTCATCATCTTTAATCAGCTTACAACCAGTCACCATAGGAGTACTAATCGGTTTGGAGTCATCCATTCCAAACTTCTTTGACAACTCTTTCAAATACTTAGATTGCGAAATGAATATCTCTTTATTAGTTTGATTTACTTGAAGACCAAGAAAGAAATTCAACTCACAAGTCATGGAAATTTCAAATTCTTTTTGCATTTCCTCTACAAATCTCTTACACATACTTGCATTTCCTCCAAAGATGATATCATCAACATATACTACTACTATCAACATTTTTTTACCTTGCACTTTGAAGTAGAGATTTCTATCAGTAGAGCCTTTGCTAAATCCTTGCTATGTCAGGTATCTATTCAATCTCACATATCATGCTCTAGGAGATTGTTTCTTATAACTTCACCATTTTCATCCAACTTATTCTTGAACACCCATTTTGAACCAATTACATTCTTATTCATAGGTCTAGGAACTAGTTCCCAGTTCTGATTCTTCTCTATTTGCTCCAACTTTTCTTTCATAGCTCTAACCCAAATTTCATCTTCACATGCTTCACATATAGACTTAGGTTCAATTTTAGAAAGTAAGAATAGATTTACCTCAGCTGCTAATTTACTTCTTGTCTTCACACCTTCACTCTTATCTCCAATTATTTGTTCTTTTGGATGATTCTTATGGAAATACTTAGCAAGTTCCAGAGTTTCTTCTTCTTCTTCCTCCTCCTTATTCTGTTCAGGTACTTGTTCACAGATAGGATCATCAGGTTCAATTTCATTTATCTCAATGGGTGTATGCACATCCTCATCAACGTTCACATTAGCACTCTCAACAATCTTCCTCAATATTTTATTAAAGCATCTATATGGTTTGCTAGTAGTTGAATTTCCAAGAAAAATCCCTTCATCACATCTAGCATCAAAATTCCCAAGATTTTCATCTCTTTTAATGTAACATCTACTTCCAAACACCTTAAAGTATTTCATAGTAGGTTCCTTACTAGTCCATAACTCATCAAGAGTTTTTGTGCTGTTGCCTCTGATTTGAACTCTGTTAAGAATGTAGACAATAGTGTGTATTGCCTCTCTCTAGTACACATCAGGTCTATTTTCTTTTTTCATCACGATTCTTGCAACTTCCTGTATAGTCTAGTTCTTTCTCTCAACCACTCCATTTTTCTGAGGGGTTCTTGGAGTAGAAAAGTGTCTCTTTATGCCATGCTCTTCACAAAATGTATCGGATCTCAAACATTTGATTCTTAGGTTCACTTCATTTTCTACTCTTGCTTTGAAAACTTTAAACCTATCCAAAGCTTGAGTCTTTTCTCTAAGAAAAGAAACCCATGTCGTTCGAGAATAATAATCAATAAGGAGCATGAAATACATATCACCATTTAGACTTCCTATTCTAGTAGGACCATAGAGGTTTGTATGAATTAATTCCAACATTCCAGTAGCAGTTTTCTCTTTTCCTTTGAAACTGCATCTTGTCTATTTCCTTAGATGACAACTTCTGCAAACAGTATTAGCAGGATTTATGATTTTAGGCAGACCTCATACAACATCTCTTGAATTGATCCTGACCAGATTATCAAAGTTTTAAATGACCCATTCTTTAGTACCAAAACCAACTTTCATTAACCTGAGATACAATGCACTGACCATCAACACCCTTAAGTTGATAGATGTTTCCATGAGTTCTCCTTCCTACAACAACGATAGTTCCAGATTCTTTTATGATCTCATAGGTATTATCCTAAAACACAAGTTTAAAACCTTTACTACACATCTATCCAATACTCAAAAGGTTATGCCTTAGACCCTTTACATAATATACATCATCAGTGTTGTGTATTCCAACAAAACTAATTGTACCTTTCTCAACAATCTTTGCTCCTAAATCATTACCAAACATGGCCAAACCACTATCATACTTTTCAAGTTTAGTAAACTTGTAACTTTTATCTCCAATCATATGATTAGAACATCCACTATCAATAACCCAATAGTCTTCATCCTTTCTAGCATGAAATGCGGTGACCAAAGTACCTTCCATCTCATTCTTCTTGTTCTCTGAATCACTTTTTCTTGCACATTTTCCAGAGTTAGCAAAAAAAATTTACTCTCCAAAGCTAAGAACAAGCGTTCACTATCATCATTCTCATAATCAGATTCCTCATCAGAGATTCCAACTTCTTCTTTAACGTAGTACAAATTTTTGTATTTCTTATCCTTTCTATCTTTATGATCTATGTTCTTCTTATCTACAGTTCTATTTGGACATCTTGAAGCATAATGACCAATATTACCAAAACTAAAACATTTAAAGGGAAACATACCTTTATACTTACCGGTACCTTTCTTCAAATTCCTTGTAAAGTTTGATTCCAACTCGTCTAAACCATCACTATTTGGATCATCTTCAATCTTTTTTGCTTTAAATGTTGTTTCTATCTTTTCCTCTTTCTTTCCAAACTTTCTCATCTCAAATGCAATCAAGGTGCCAAATAACTCTTCTTTAGTATATTCCTTAGGATCATATGTTTCCTCAATAACTGAAACTTTATCACTATAAAATTTTGGTAGAGTCATTAGAATCTTCTCAATTATATCTTCATTAGTTAGAGTACCCCCTTGATTTCCAACTTCATTTGCTGCTAAATCAATTCTCTAAAAAATAGCTTGCAATATCTTCTCCTTCTTCCATTTTCATATTTTCATATCTAACCTTTTCCGTCAGCTTCTTTGTCAATTTCACTCTATCATTTCCTTCATAAAGATCTTCCAACTTCTTCAAAACTTCATGAGCAGTGCCTAGAGAGTTAAATTTTGTTTGCTTAGTCTTGGATAAAGCACTGTAAATAGTAGGACCACTTGTCAGAGCAACATACTTCATCTCAACAGATTTCCATGTCTTGTAACCTAGAGAGATAATATATCCTCTCATCTGCACTTTCCAGTCACTATAATAAGATCCATTGAACATAGGGATCAAAAAATTATGTGCCATCAGATCTTCCTTAAGTGGTTAATCTCTACACCAAGGAACCAAAGCTCTGATACCAATTTCTAAAAGGTGCAGGACAACTGAGAGGGGGGGTGAATTAGTTGTCACAAAATTCAAACATAAAACTCCTAACACTTATCAACTTCACAACCACATGATTATGTTATTAAGTATGAACATGAAATGTGCAGATAACAAAAAGTAAAATCAACACAATGAACACTAGATTTTATGTGGAAAACCAACAAGGTAAAAACCACGGTGCAAATTAACTCACAATATAAAGTGATAGAAAAACTGAATACAAGAGGCTCACTGCCCATAATAGGACTCACTATCTAGATACAAAGGCTCACTGCCTATAGAAAGGAATCATTGTCCAACATGGAGGCTCACTACCTATAGATACAAAAGGTAACAAAAAAATCCACCATAGAAATTTACACACATCCGCAACCTTGACTAGAAGATTGCAGAAACCTTAAGCTCACTGCTTTCAAGAATCTAACACAATGAAGTACTACTGCCTCAACTCACTTTTGCACAACTCTACTCTACACTTGTGGCTTAATTTTTTATTTTGCATCATCTAATCATTCACATCTTGACTTGCATTTATACCATCTTCAACCTTAGAAACATTCTCCAAGGTCAGCCATATACTCTTCATTTCATAAATTCAAAGTAGGTTGGCAACTCAACATTCCTGTGGTGGAAAAGAATCATAGTGGACCAATTAAACACTTAACCAAGACCAAAAGCAACATCTCAAATCAACCATATGCTTCCTTAATTAAATTTTAAATTCTTCATATGAAGTGTAAACACTAGGTTAGCCAAACCTAATGAAAGCAAAAATGAACATTGAAGTACACACTTTATAACAAGAAGATATCATGCAGACGATGTAGCATGATTCATCATGTACAAGAACACATATTAGACACTTCCAGATACATGCACAACATGTGTAACAACCTTCAAACATAAAAATATTTCCAATAGACCATCTGGACTATGTAATCCCACACAACAACTCTGGAGCTCATCTTTGGGAGCACTAAAACTCGAACATCTCTACCAAAACCTAAAGAAAATCATTACAAGACATATTCTAGATCCACAAGACTTGAAAGAAAACAACAGAGGATTTAAAAGTGGAAAATTTTCTCCCAGTCCATAGATAACCAACTCTGCCTTGAAAACAATTCACACACCAATGAACACAACTTTCACCTTCCATCAAACCAGTAGCAACAAATTTGGAGATATCACGAACAAATCACCAACAATAAACCTTCATTTCTACATGAGAATAGGATCAACATGGAAGAAACACGAAGCACATACCAGAGCACATTCTAAGCACATATATAACTCTAAATTCACTCCTTATTAATTTTCTCAAAATCACTTGGTAACCCATCATTTTAGCACATCTGCAACATCTTAAGGATAGTTCCATGTACTCACAACATCTCAACAACATCTCAACTATATGTATGCACAATTTGCAACATTCTAATCTTTGTTGAAATCAATGACAACATCAATGAAAAAACCACCAAACTTGCACATACGTGCAACAGTTTGTCTACAACTTATCCATATGATATTCTCCACATCTCATATCACATACTTGGACCTTGAGGTTTGACAGTATGGTAGATGGAGTGGATGTTTTAGTTAGTGAAGATGGATCAATGTAATGTGATGAAATGGAAGATGATGATTCATTATTGACAACCACTTTTCGTTGGGCTATTCCGTGTAGGTTAGTTCAATATTGGAAAGGATTAGGATCACCAACTATCGTGATCCTAGTGTCATTGTATGGAAATTTAAGGCATTGATGGTAAGTGGAAGGGACGACCTTCATAGCATGTATCCATGGTCTTCCCAGTAAAAGATTATTTGGAAGGACGAGATCCAAGACTTGGAAATTGGTATCCATAACCGGAGGACCAATTCTAATGGGGAGCGTTACAACTCCTTTAGATGACTATTATTCGTCATCATATACCTTAATGACAATTCTCTTAGTAGTGTTCACACACGCCTCTGAGAAGCCTAATTCCTTTACCAATTTCAAGGTGCAAATATTCAACCATACTCCTTCATCTACCAAGAATCGTCTAACATTTATTTTATGGACAAGAACTTTGAGATGCAATGGGCCATTGTGGTCTATCTTCTTGGCTGAGTAATCTTGTTTCTAGAGAAGGTAACATGATGAGAGTTGGTTAGGTAGCCTACCATCTCTTGAAATGATTGAAATCAAGGTTGGTGGGGATGGTCATGCCTTGCAAAGCTTTGTCTAAAATAGCTCAATGATCAGGTGATATACGCAACAGTTCCAAGATAGAAATTTGCATTGGGGTCTTCCCCAACTGGTCAAGTAAATTGTAGTGAGGCTTGGAGGACTATGGTTGTTGCTATGGCAGAGGGCCTTGGATGGTTATCTTAGTTCGGTGAGTGTTGACAACACATTTGGGAGTTTTCATTATGGTAATAGTGTTGATATGTCCATTGGTGGCTCGAATGTGATTTATGATGGTGTCATGGTTATAGGCATATTTGACATTAGCATAATTGGCCAAATTATTATTGGTCTTATTTCCCGAACTGGAGGCTTTTCCTTTTCCATGGTCATGTAATGGATCAAAAAAGATCTTGTGGTCATTGTTTGAGGATGTCTATTTCTGTCTATTAACTTTAATAGTTTTATTTTCCACAAGATCCTATATAATATTCTTTAAATGGACCGACATTGTGGTAGATTGTCCCTTAGTTTGGTAGAAATCACAAAAAGCATTGTCATCCCACCAAGAGGGTTTAAATTGTCCAGGATCATATTATTTTGGCTCAAGAAGTTGTATGATATTGTGATGTATTAGTTCTTTAAAGACTAATTCAATTGCTTCCCCTAGGGGAGTGAATTCACGTTTTGGAAACTTCCTTTGTGGTCGTGGTTGTTGCATGTTTTAGACAACATTGGCAATTTGGTTGGCATTGTTGGGTGTATTGTTAGAGGGGTTGTGTCCTCTAAATGTAATGATTGGTCCTGCATGTATGGTTTTAGCATTGACGATTCCATCATTGGTTACGTTCTTGTTTCGAGACCAATATAATTTGTTCCTATCATTAGTGGTGCTTTGAACATTTGGAGTTCTATTTGACATCTTGATTTCACCTTTGTCAATGAGATCATTTTCAAGTATGATACCCTTTTCTACTAGTTCCACAAAGGAAGTGCAACAGTGTACTCTTACATCACTTGTGAATTTTGAATTAAGGTTTTCTAGGAATATGGTGACCTTTTTCTTTTTGGGTATTTCAATAGGGCAACAACTAGCTAGACTCCTCCATCTCTGGAAGAAGGTGATAAAGTTCTCTCCTTCATCTTGTGTGGTGTGACATAAGGTTGCTATTGTGATTTCATTGTCAATGTTAAAGGTGAAATGTTCAATAATTTTTTTAGCAAGTTCACCCCATGACCTTATGCCATATGGAAGTTGAGAAAACCATTCAAGTGCTATTCCAACAAGGCTTTGCAGAAAAAGTCTCATGAGATATGTGGGGTCATATGCAATGTCTATGCACATTGTGGAAAATTCCCTTATATGTTCAATAGGATTATGCTTCCCATTATACTTATTCAAGTCTAGTATAACATATCCATGTGGGAAGGGTGTCATGTATAAAGCTTTGCCAAAGGGAAATGGACATAAGTCTTTTGTTGAAAAATTCTTTTTGCTAGACATGGCCATATTATCCATTTGTTGTTGAAGGACTTCCATTTGTGTTTGCAGGAACATCCACTTGTGTCAATGACATGTTGGTTGTATTGTTGGGGTCTATGTAAGTGTTTTGAAACCCAACGTTATGTGACGGATTTTGGTTCAGTGTATGAATGAAGGGTGGATTTTGGTTTGGAATGTGAGAGAATAAGTTTTGGTTTGATGTTGGTTGATTGGGAACATGAACATTTTGCAAAGTATTGGGCTAGTTCCCAAATTGTATGAGACGTACGTGTCCCATTTGTGAAACCCCTATTTGTGGTATGACACTAGTGGTTTTGATGTTTGGTATAGCATTTTTCGTGTTTATGCTAATCCTATGCCTTTTGCTTCTAGTATTGGTGCCGAAGAGATTTGACAATGATGCCCCTATGGTAAAATTAAGGCCTTGTGTCATGCTCGATGTACCAAATGGTGATGTATGCACTGTTGTGGCACTTTGGGTAGGTACTCCAAATGGTATGGTTGCAGTTACTTGAGGGATAGAGCCACTAGAAGTTGTGTTTTTTCCTTGGGTAGATGAAGTTTGCAATGTATGAATGTCAAATCCAGGAGGTAATGTGGCACCTTCTACTAGCAATTTTGCTAAGTATCGTTGGGGATCTTGTGCCAAGTATTTATCTACAAAAGAGAAAAATTTTGGGTCTTGAGTAGCAACATCTAAGTCTTCAACTAGAACTCGTCCTTGTTGGTCTCTAGTGACAAACTTTTCTATTAAGGTTTTGTGTGGTCTTGATGTCCCTTGTGGGGGTTTTGAAAATGGATTGATAAAGACTTGTGGGTCAGCCATATTTTCTCTTTGTTTCCTTTTTGACCTTGTTTCAACCATGTAAGATATGCTCAAAATGTAGATGATGCATAACTATGTCTATGAATGATATGATTTTAGTCTATGTTTTTCAATTTTTTTAGATATAAGGGATGAATGCTATTGCAACTATGTTTTTGGTCTTTTTGGAAAATAAGGGATGTTAAATGTAATGTGCTACTTAATGTCTAAAATAATGGTGTCCTAAAATGACTATGTCTAAGTATACAAAAGTGTAGGCAAGCTTTCAAAGGTAATCAACTTTGGGAGATTTGAAAAGAGCTTACTAACCATCCAAAATTTTAGCCAACACTTCAATTTAGTTTTCTAAAGAATTATTTGTGAGACTAAGTGAGTTCCCAAACTAGATTGACAAGTTGGAAAAGACTCAACAAAATGACAAAAGATAATAGGTGTGACAAGTGACTTAGTTCAATGACAATTTTCCTTGAAGCAAAGGTTTATACAAAGTATGGGAAGTTGGCCTATTTTAATCTACAAAGGTGTTTGTCCTAAGAGTCTGATTGATTTGAAGATAATGAGGACTCCTAAAATGTAACTAAAGTTTGCAACTAGTATGTCTATTGCTATTGCTAAATGATACTAAAAGGTGCAATAATGAAAAGTGTGAAGAAATATTTTTAGTTTCTATTCAGAGATCACTATGAAAGGATAATTAGAGGTAGGTTTTGACTGTTTGACCTCAGATTGTGACAATGTATTTTTTATTTTTATTGTTAGACAATTTCAGTTCAGATTTAATAGATGCATCATTTTATAGTCGGTTGCAGTTTACATTATCAAATGTGGTTTACAGTAGCAGATGTGATTCTTAGTAGTAGACACGGTTCATAATAGTGGATGCGGTTCTAAATAGGAAATGTGATTTACTATTAATAGGATCTAATTTTTCTTTAATTTTTGGCAATGTTTACAAGTTTGTTTTAATCTGAATCTGATCAAATTTTAGAAAAACATAAGATAGTCAGAAGAAAATTTCTTTTCATTTGGTTTTGGTGTGAAAATGTTTGATTCCAAAAAGACAAGTACGATCCTATGGTTGGCAAGGACAATATTTTCCGAGTTCCCACTTGGATTTCTCTAGTCGTGCTTATTCAGAGTGAATGACTTAGGATCTTGATAGCACATGCTCCCCCTTATTGCGCAGTTACTTCTCGGGCTTACCAAGATTCAGATTTCTAGGTAATGACATCCCAGGAATTTTTCATCTCTGCTAAGAACCGCAAAAATATGGGATGACTTTAGAGGTCCGACCTCCTACACCAACAAATAGAAGGATTTTGGCAATCTATAACAAATGGTTTTTAATTAGGACACCCATTTAGGTGGCTATACGGGTGAAGCCACAATAGTGGTTTACAATTCTAGTGAGGAAGGAAAACTCACAAAAAATGACCCCATGCCAAAAAATGTGATTTTTCTCAAGTTCATACGAACCTATTGGTTTGAGCGAACCCATAAGAGGTTTGTTCAAACCAAGGTTCGAGTGAACCCATTCCCTAGTTTCCCACCCAAAAACCAAATTAAAATGCATTATGTGAGGTGGTTCACTTGAACCAGGGTTTGAGCAAACCCTTAGGGGTTCACTCAAACCCCTAGTGGTTCGCTTGAACCCCTAGGGGTTTGTACAAACCCTCCTTAACCCTCATTCTTCATCTCAAACACAAAAAAAATTAAATTTTTACACTTAGAAGCTCGATTTGAACATGAAAATGGTGGAGACTTCACAGACCCAACTGGAATCAAGTAGTCCTCAGAATGATCTATCCAACGAAAATAATTTTGATATGTTTTGGTTTTATTATGTATTTTTTTTTTAGTTTTATTAAATATAGGTTTTTCACCGAAAATGAAGGTCTCTATTTTGCACATGTGGAAAAATAGTAGATTATCAATTGTTTTTTTTTGAAAAATATGAGTGCACCAGATATTGAAGTCCATGATTCACCTCCCTTACCCTTCTCCATTTTGCATGAAAAGTGGGTGATGGGTGAGAAACTTCCTAGCACAGGAAAAACTACTCAAACAACAAATGCACAATTAATCCTAAGTAAACTTAAGAGGGAAAATATTCATGCTAACAGTAACTCTTGCACTTATAAAAGAGTTGTATTAAGTCCTATGAGCATTATTGTATTAAGTCCCATAGGCACTATGTAATGAACCTATGGCGAGGCTGATTTGAAGAGACTCAAGTTGCAACAAAAATATTTATAAGACATCATAAAGCATCACTTTTTAAAACACAAGTATTATAAATTATGACAAGATGAATTTCATGTAGTATGAAATGCATGAATTTTATTTTGGCATATATTTGTGTCCTATTTATCACTGTCAAAGAAGGCCTACATTACTAGGGTACTTTATTTTTTCTTTTATGGGAATTGACATGTGATTCCTATATATTAAGATTTAGGGGGAGTGTTAGTGTTGGCCCCATGGTTTTCATTGCACCAAAAGGTCAACCTGTTAATGCACGATACAATCGCCAGAGTTAACGGATCCATGGGAGGTGGTTAGTCCATGTCACGAATCCCAAGGGGATTGTTGACCATTTACCAATAATATCTCCCTCAATGCCAGTTGAGGGGATTCAAACTTGACACCTTTGGCTTTGATACCAATTGTTGGCCCCACGATTGTCATTGCACCAAAAGGTCGACCCATTAATGCTTGATATAACTGCTAGAGTTAACGGATCCATGAGAGGTAGTTAGTCCATGTCACGAATCTTGAGGGGAGCGTTGACCATTTTCCAATAGTTAGAACATAATGTCATTAGGGGTCATACCCTTATAACATTTATATATTTTTCTAATATAAGATTATAAAACCTTACATATTATATTCTTATTAAGCATATCCTAATTGAAATAATTATAGTTTAATAATTGGATTATTAATTATTTAAGAATGATGATTGTTGAATAGGTGTGACTAATACCCTTTTAGGTATTATGTCCCCCTTCCTCCTATATTTAAGGAGGTTCTCTCTCATTTGGGATATATAGAAATTGAAGATTTCATAATGAACTATATCACTATACCCTTGAGGTATTATTAGCCATGTGGAATTATGAAGAAGTGTTTCATAGTTCAGTCTATGTTATAATAGACCATTATTGTAAGTTTTTTTTATAAAATGATGTTTTATGGGATTTTCTATTTGAAAGAGTTTTCCACATGTATATCTTAATATATATCTTATGATTTGGAGGGTTTATTATATTGCATAATAAATTTAGAATTTTTTTATCATCTAATTTTTTATCATCTATTGTGGTTGGTATGTTAATTGAATATACTCAATGAATACAAATACATAATCAATTAAAAGTTAAAAAATCAATAATTAGACCTTTATGTACTAATTTATCGTATCTTACTCTATATTACTATGAAACACAATATTATGTTCAAAATTTTAGCTCATTTATTATGCTCCATACATTTCACACTTTATTTAATCCATATACATATCCCTTTGATATATTTTCTTTTTCATTCATAAATCTTGCTAATATCTAATCTAAAATATGTATTCAAACTCTTAGAAACTTATTTTTTTGTTTCCCTTGATATTTTCATCTAATTATGATCTTTTTATTCTAATTTAAATTTCTCACCATGGATTTATCCTACATATTATTCAAGAATCTAGGCTTACATTCTCTTTTCTATCTCTTTTGTTTCATGTCTTATATTGTGACTTAGTGATGTTTCATGAATTATTCCACATAAGTAGCCTATTTTATGCGATATATGAATTTGGCTAGAAGATGTATTTATAACTAGAAGTAGGGGATGAGAGATTATAAAGGCAATGTTCTTATGTTTGGATAGAACCACCACATATAAATTTTCACATTATTTGAATGATGCTTTGATAGGTTTTTTTTTCTTAAATTGTTTTATTCACTTATGTAAATTTATTTTCTTTTATTTCTATATGTTTTATTTATTTATTTATATTATTTAACTTGACAACACTTAATAATTATTGTATAATATTGAATGTTAACATTGGAGAAATAATTTTTGAAATGTAAGATGAGTTAGATGTCAATTTATCATTATTTTGAGTACACGATATAATGATAAATCAAAAACATTGTCTATTATAAAATGTTTTCTATTTAAACTTAAAACTAAATTCAATTATCTTCTTTGTAAGTTTTAATATTATTTGTAAAAAATATATATTATATTTTATCTCATCTCTATTATTAAAATTTAAATGTGATTAAAGTTGTTAACTTATATAAACTAAAAACATATTTCATTTATTTTCATATATAAAATTTGGCCATCAAAAAATTTCTCTCATATTTTTAGAAAAAAATAATCTAAAATAAAATTAAAATGAAATTTTAAAATAAGAGCAAACTTAAAAGTAAAACAAAACTCAAAAATTAAAATACTTAGAAAATTATACTCTTTATAAACATTTATATACAATATTTTATATTAGCTCTATTATTGGAATTTAAATTTGGTTAGATTTATTAACTTATATATATATGCGTGGAGAGCAAAAGATTAATTAGTCATTTTATTGATATGAAATCTATTTCTATCATATGTTTTAATATAACAAATATTATCGAGTCCGCATGGGTAGTGGAGTTGGCTTGGGTCATGGGTTTGCTCCCCACAGGTTCCAGGCTCAACTCTGAGGCCCGAGCTTATCCGATGCACATGGTTTGTGGCCTATTGCGTGCATCCCTAGGGGATTAGTCTCGCACCAAGTCGCTCGTCACCAAAAAAAAAATGACAAATATTATCATATGGAGTGGTAGTGCATCCCTAGGGGACTAGTCTTGCCTCAACTCGCCCCATAAAGGGAACACGTTGGGATGAGTTGTGAGGACACCCCTAGATTACCAAAAAAAAATGACAAATATTATCATATGAAGTGGTAGTGCATCCCTAGGGGACTAGTCTCACCTCAGCTCACCCTATAAAGTGAACATGTTGGGTTGAATCACGAGCACGTTGGGATGAATTGCGAGGACACCCCTGGATTACCAAAAAAAATATGACAAATATTATCATATAGAGTGGTAAAAATAGATATACTAAATCACTTTCACCTATAATGATTGAATACAAAATATAATGCCAAAAAAAAAAAAAAATCAAAATGAAATGAACATAATTAAAGCAAAACTCAAAAATCAATTTTTTTTTGGACATATATGTTAGTATTTAAAAGTCTATACTCCTTATAATAATTTATATACAATATTTTATATTAATCTATTATTAGAACTAAAATTTGATTAGATTTATGAACTTGAATAAACTATTTATTTCCATATTTGAAAGAGATAAAAGCAAACTAAAAATAGAAATGATTTGAGTTTCGTATATGCACGTGCACCCGTCCATGCAGCATGCATGTTGATGCATCGATGGCATGGATAATACATAACTTCGCTTCACTGATAGACTTAACTCACCATTGCATGTACACCGACCGTACAAAATTATATTTCGTAGACGTGTCAAATGTAAATTCATTGTGCGTGGGTTGGACCGCATGCACTGTCCGTCCTGAGGAATTCGGGGCTATAAGTACAACACTGAATCTGAAAGAAAATAGCATCCCCATGAAATCTTTGTTCATAATTGTTTCATAATTTCTTTTGCTTAGCAAAATTAATTTTCAACAGGATGGTTAAGGAATACAAATACAGGTCTCGTCCCCCCGTCTTCAAATACAAGTTTCGTCCCCCAGTCTTCAAATACAAGTTTCGTCCCCCAGGACGTCCCAAAGCCCGCAGATCAGGTAAGTGTAGCCAAATTGGATTTTTTATTTCTAGAGACTGTCATGCAATTCTTTCTAATGTAGTAACATGTTCAGTGTTGTGAGATTCTTTTCGTTGTTCTTTTTCTTTAATGTTTTGGAGCAGAATGAAGTTTGACACGATGCTTTCTTTTGATAATTCAATGTCTTGAAGAATTTTAGCTGTGATTTTAACAGAAGAACTTGAAAAGGCGCATGAGAAAGCCTTGAATTATTTTGCAAATGGTATTCCTTCACCGGTTTTGCCTGTACAAGAAAGGCGGTAAGCGTCCTTATTATTATTATTGTTCTTCTTCTTCTTCTTCTTTAATGCAAACTCATTTCTTTTGTCTTTCGAATTTCGTAGAACGTCGGAAAGCCATGCAGGAGGAGGAAGTGGGTATGATGTTTCGAACATGCAACGTCCTCCCGTGTGTTTTCCTTCTCAGTATGGTTATGAAAGACCAGGGGCTTCCACAACAAAAATAGGTGCGGATGATAATTAGAAACTTGGTGATTTCAGATGTTTCTAACAAATATTGTACATTCAAAGTTTGTACGACATATATCTCAATGTCCTGAAGAATTTAACTGTGATTTTAATAGAAGAACTTGAAAAGGCGCATGAGAAAGCCTTGAATTATTTTGCAAATGGTATTCCTTCACCGGTTTTGCCTGTACAAGAAAGGCGGTAAGCGTCCTTATTATTATTATTGTTGTTGTTGTTGTTCTTCTTTAATGTAAACTCATTTCTTTTGTCTTTCGAATTTCGTAGAACGCCCGAAAGCCATGCAGGAGGAGGAAGTGGGTATGATGGTTCGAACATGCAACGTCCTCCCGTGTGTTTTCCTTTCGAGTATGGTCATGAAAGACCAGGGCCTTCAACTACATATATAGGTGCGGATGATAATTAGAAAACTTGGTGATTTCAGATGTTTCTAACAAATATTGTACATTCAAAGTTTGTACGACATATATCTCAATGTCCTGAAGAATTTACCTGTGATTTTAACAGAAGAATTTGAAAAGGCATATGCGGAAGCCTTTGATTTTCTTGCAAATGGTATTCCTTAAGCGGTTTCGCCAATACAAGAAAAGCGGTAAGCTTCCTTATTATTATTATTGTTCTTCTTCTTCTTCTTCTTTAATGCAAACTCATTTCTTTTGTCTTTCGAATTTCGTAGAATGTCCGAAAGCCATGCAGGAGGAGGAAGTGGGTATGATGTTTCGAACACGCAACGTCCTCCCGTTTCTTTTCCTTCTGAGTATGGTCATGAAAGACCAGGGCCTTCCACTACATACATAGGTGCGGATGATAATTAGAAAGCTTGGTGATTTCAGATGTTTCTAACCGATATTGTACATTCAAATTAGATCTCAATTTCTGTGAAGTATATTCGTTGCTCAAAATTTACATGCATTCCGGAGTAGTTTTAAGACACTTTTACTTTATTTGTTTCCAAGTTACCAAAATGCGCAGAATATATGACTGCTTCTTTGTAATTCGTTCTGCAAACCTGCAGGGCTCGCCTCGCCTCAGCCTCAGCTATCCGAGTTGAAATATTTAGACTCAGCAGCTGGAAAAATGGGTAGGGACGTGAACTTACAAGCACCACAATGTTATCCTGTTGGTAATCCACGCTGTCAGCAGCAAGAACGATCTTGGAAAGGAAAAGCTCATCTCTTCCCTGATGGTCCAGTGCGATTTAAACAACAATTAGATCGTTTCCCTCCTATTGCCTTTCCGGGTCATTTTCAGCCGGAAGAACAATCTTGGAAAGGAAAAGCTCATCTCTTCCCTGATGGTCCAGTGCGATTTAAACAACAATTAGATCGTTTCCCTCCTATTGCCTTTCCGGGTTATTTTCAGCCGGAAGAACAATCTTGGAAAGCACAAGATGGTCTTTTCTTTGATGGTCCATGCCAATTTCAACAACAAGTGGATCATTTCCCTCCTACGGATCATTTCCAGCAACAAGTGGATCTGGACCATAATTTGTTGAATTCTTCTTCCACCACTCTTCACAATGTTTTTGGGTGTGGTGAACAACAATTTCAAGAAATGGGTCACAATTTCCAATCTACTCAGAATGTTTTGAGCAGTTGCTTACAACAATTTCAGGAACAAGGGGATTGGGATCAATTTTATTCTACTATTCTCAAGTTGGATTGGCATGAAATTTTGCAACATCTGGATCATAATTGGTAGCATTCACCTCCTGATTCACAACTACTTCATCAACAACGTGATCAGTGCTTGCCGCATCCTCCTGGTAGCCTTCTTCAGAACAACTTCAGCCACAACAATTTGCAGTGATCTTCTCCAGCTAATTACCGCAGGGGATCAGTAATGAACATTCTTATTTAGCTTATATATGCATGGAATCTGTAATCAGCATTTTTATGCTATACAATTTGACTCCTCGTAATGAGACTCCTGTGATTATGTATATCAGATCACCATGACAAAGTGGGGTGTTGCCATCGTTTGAGTCCACTTGGCACTGTACAAGTATAGTCTGACTGTGCAGCAAGGGCAGTTTATGTGGACTATTCTTTTTCCATTGTATCATGGCATTTATGCATAGAGTTATGGAAATTGTGTGTTGTGGTGTTGGTGCATATATTATGTTTAGGTTATTTATAAAAGAATATATCCATACATTTGCATCGATTGACTGAACAGTTACCAAGAAAAATATATGAGAAAAATGGATGTCTGCAACGTTGATTTCCCTTGTGTTTATTTCATGTTCTCATAGCTTTGTAATTACTTTTTTTCAGTACGGAGAAACATATATACATATAAATGAATTTGACACACTGCAACGTTGATTTCCCTTGTGTTCTATTTCATGTTCTCATAGTTTTGTAATTACATTTCTAAGTATGGAGAAACACATAAACATATAAATGAATGGTGTGTCAACGAAAAATATATTCACTTGAAAGTTTATGCCTCCTTTTATTTTACTTGCCTGTATATATTTCTGGACAACCATGAAATTATATCTGTTTATTTAATTTGTATATACATATAAATAACAAGTTCTAAAAATATATGTAAAAATAAAAGAAAAGAGAAACAAATAAATAAAATACATCCTCTTATCATTTTCCGAGACCGCAACCTATGGAAGTCTTGCAGCTCAGCCCTCAGTTTAAACCTGTAATCTATCATAAATCGATTTTATCATATATCTCATATACGTTGTTCTAGACCAAAGCAAAAGCTTAGAAGAAGTGACGTCAATGCTGTTGGAAGCACTATTCTGTGACTTACTAAGTCTGCCATGTTTCGGATAAGAAAAAAATGTAGTCAATATTGAAACAATAGAGCGAAAATTATCCAAGTGGTACAAAACAAACATGACATTGTTTTACCTATAGATCAACTCAAACAAGAGCCTAAGAAATTACAATACATAGTCCCTTTTGGCAAACCTTTGGAAAATGTATTAAAAAGCTTCTATAAGAAAATAGATTACCTTTCTGTTTACTAATGCTTTCACTGAAGTCTAAACCAACATGCTATAAAGATTACAATTATTGTGAATATCATAAGCTCATAGGGCATAACCAACAAATGACTGAAGTTCATAATATCTAATATTAAATAGGTCAACACGAGATTGAGATTGAATGCACACTTTCATCTTCACTTAATGAAGGTTATCTAAAAGTTTATTACAATGAATTTTTAAAGTATGATTAAGGTTAGTCTTCTTTTAAGAAAAAATTAAGATAAGACAATCATAATCATAATATACCTATGATCATAAAGCATTTTATGAGTAAGATTATATCATAAGATACATCAATCAAGCTCCCTTTCACATGTATAAATACCATTAAAATCAAGTTCCTTAGTTGTGTTGTAACCAAAATCTAAGGATAGGTTATGGTCTCAAGATCCTCTTTGCCTACTCCTAAAGACATGATCTTATTGAACACCTTGAGAAGAATCCAACATAGATATCAATCCCAGATATTCTCAAATCACATAATATTCATCTAGACATATTAAATCAAGTCATGGAGGAGATAAGGAATTCTAATGACATCAACCCCTCTCAATTCCAAAAACATATGACCCATTTAAACTTAAACCATCATATCATCTTTAGTCGTAAGAACATTCCAACTCTTTATCCTTTTTGTAATCACTCATTCCATATTGAAGCCATAATCACAAAACATAATATCAAGAGCACACTTACAGATAATGGTTTTGGGCTTAATCTTTGTAACTTACAACTAGTTAGACTTATTGGATACACAAAAAGGTCCTTGAAATAAAATATTGAGATAATTAAGCTCGATGATAACGCAAAAAAAGAGACAAAATGCACAAATTGGCATTCCTATCTAGAGTGGACCTACTGTACATGACAACCTTTGTCATGTTGTCAATCTTGATCTTCCATACAACATTCTTTTAAGATTCACATGGATACATTCCATGCAATTTATTTGTTCCATATTTTATCAATATCTTAAATTCTTCCATGAATCACAATTCTCATATATTCACACCCTTTTCAAAATTGAAAATTTCTAAAAATCAAATCATCTCCCCAATAAAATCATACATTCATCCAAAATACATCCCATCTACTTTGGCGAATTGACCTCCTACTACCAAGGTCAAAATCGTTGAAAAATGGTGTAGCAAATATTATACTCAAAATCATAGAACGAAGGATCTAGAGCCTATTAAGTTTTATGATAGAATAGCTAGACATGGGAGCTAGGATATTTTCCTTGCGATGAACTCTATGATAGCCTGAGTGGATTTTAATAAACTATTCAAGATGCTTCATTTTATATTCATCATGTCAAATATATTACTAATTATGATCCTTATCAAAATTTTGGCACTACCAAACTATTTTAGGATAATTACATTTGCACTATAAACCATAACTTACAATATCATGATTGTATTGACTAGTACCAACATGAGCACACACCCCTATATGAATTCTACAATGATGACGCTCTCCTCAAAATACAAGCCTTCTTTTCCCATAGGCGACCACAAAAGGGCTTTCATAGCAAGCTCCAAACTTTAGCATAGTAGATTTGTCAATACGAGATTCTCTGGTCAACAAGGCCAGACATAATCTGAGAAGGAAAGCTCTACTAAATGATAGACTAATTTTGCTGAGACTCTTCACTATCGTCCCTCTAAACACTTGGAAGTCAAGGAAAAAGATACTCCTGTACTTGGATATAAATTACTACTCCCTACACTCATCTTATATGGATCTAAACTGGAAAGAGACGCTTCCCCTTCAATCATCTGCAGTACCTGTCTGATGGTAGGTCTCGCCTCTGCCTGAGGATTGCAGCAACTCAGTCCTAACCTGAGTTCTTTCTGCATCTCATCTCTAAAATCTATTCTCCCTCTAAAGATGGATTTTACAGCAAAGTCCTGGCCATTTGTGGGGAGCACTCCCTTGTACACCTGTTCGGAACCTCCACAGCCCAAACTTGATCATCTCGGAAGCCCTTGGTTGCAGTATGCAATTCTTTGTACTTAAAACTACGAGGCCAATACTCCATTTCCCATTCTCCCATAACGTCTCTGTGCTTATTTCTCTTGCACCGAAAAAACCATTGCAGCAACCAGAAGCAACATGACAAAGTACTAGACTTGCAGTAATACCGGATATAGGTCTAGTTAGAATTCTAGTATCATAGAGTTATAGGACATTTCAGAGGGAGTATCATTGTTGAATCATACTCAAGGATTCTATTACTAATAAATTATGCATAGAGTTATGGAAATTATATGTGTATTGGTGTTAATCTTCTAAATGTTCTATATATATATTTTAATTATCTATATTTAATAATGGTTTATATTTGAAAAATAATGTGTCAATTAGTTTTAAATTAAATATAAATATTTTGATTGCTAAAGGTTTGATTAATTCTTTGCACAAATCTCAAACAACAATCAAAATGGAAAGAAAAAATATATCTGCAGAAAACAAAAATGTAGTCAATATGGAAGAATTGAACAAAAATTATCCAATTGGTCCAAAACATATGTATAACACTGTTCTACCTATAGACCAACCCAAGCAACAACTTAAGAAATGACAATACACAGTCCTCTTCAGAGAACCTTTGGAAGAAGTATTCAAAAATCTTTTACAAGACATTATGATTACCAATATGGAAGAATTGAACAAAAATTATCCAATTGGTCCAAAACATATGTATAACACTATTCTACCTATAGACCAACCCAAGCAACAACTTAAGAAATGACAACACATAGTCCCCTTTGGAGAACCTTTGGAAGAAGTATTCAAAAATCTTTTACAAGACAATATGATTACCTTTGGACACTTACTAAGCATTTTGATGAAGATAAGTACAAACATAGTATAAATATCACAAATATTGTGAATATCATAAGGTCAAAGGGCATACCACCAACAAATGACTAAAGTTTATAAATAATATCTAATATTTAATAGATCAACATGTGATTAAGATTGAATGTACACTTTCATCTTCACCTAATGCAAGTTACCTAGAAATTTACTATAATGATGTTTTTGAAGCATGATCAAGTTTAGTCTTCCTCTAAGAAAAACTCAAGATAAAAAATCATAATCATAATATCTATTATCATAAAGCATCCATTGAGTAAAATTCAATCCTAAGCAACATCAATCAACCTCCCTCTAACATGTATAAATACCATTAAAATCAAGTTTCTTAGGTGTGTTGTAACCAAATTCCAAGGATAGCTTATGGTCTCAACAACTCCTTTGGTTATTCCTAAAGAAATGGATAGTCTTATTGAAGAAGTTGATAAGAATCCAACATAGATATCAATCCTATATATTCTCAACTTCACATAACATCAAGACATATTAAACCAAGTCATGAAGGAGTCAAGGGTTCCTAAAGGAATCAACCCCTCTCAATTTCAAGCACTTATGGCTTATTTAAACTTAAATAGTCATGTAATATTTAGTTCTCATAAAAGTCCTACTTTTCATCCTTTCTATAATCACCCATGTCATTTTGAAGCCAAAATCACCAAGCCTATTATCAAGAGCATACTTATAGATAGTATTTTTTGGCTTAATATTTGCACATTATGACTAGTTAGACTTCTTAGATACACAAAAATAACCTTGGAATCTCGAATATTGTCATAATTAAGTTCTATGATAATGCAAAAAGAGAGACCAAATGCACCATTTGTGTTCATATCTATAGTGGACCTATTATAATGGAACCCTTTATCATATTTTCAATCTCGATCTTCCATACAACATTCTTCTAAGATTCCCATAGATACGTTCCATGAGAGTATTTTTTTCCACTTTTCTAAATTTCTTAAATTCTACCACAAAGGCATTAAAATCACAATTCTCATAAATTCAAAACCTTTTCAATATTATAAAAGTTGGAGCACAAATTATAAAAATCAAACCACTACCCAGTCATAGAAGTTGTAAAACTATCACCCCAACAAAATCATCATATATTGATCAAAGAGGTGCCCCATCCAATTCATCTAATTGACCTCCTACTACCAAAGCCAAGATCATAGAAAAATGGTGTAGCAAATATTAAATCCAAGATTCTTTCCACATTTGAAAGCTACCTCTATCAAAAAAATCTCTTGATCATCCCAATATGGAAAAGAATAAGAAATGATCCACCCTCCAATATGACTTTACCACTTTTTTCAAATATGGTTATTTATCAAAAGAGTAGGTTGAATCATCCAAACATCTTGGTTACACAATAATGAAGACTATGTCTCATGTTTTAAACATAATTAATATCTAATACTAATCAAACTTTGTAAGAATATAAAATTTAAGGGTAAAGGGTCATGTTCCCATGAACAAGGGATCCAAGATCCTATTAAGCTTTACAATAAAAAAATTTATTGGTCATGAAATTTTATTTGTCTTGTTGTAGGAGGATAGAGATTCATTATATTGAATTGGATCTGCATGGAAATAAAGAGATAATAAAAGATGATTACTTTAATGGGATGGATTAGAAGAATGTGGAAGAAGGGATATTAATGTGTTTGTTTCAATATTAGAAGATCTTAAATGTGGATTTATTGAAGCTAAAATCAAGATTTAGATGAATCTTTGATTAGGATCTATATTAAGCTCATATTAGGATTTGGTTTAAGGTTAGATTAGGATAATTTTGAAAATAGGGTGAGAGGATCTTCTAATTTTAACTACTAGTTAAACTAATGGGGTGACTATTGGGATGAACAATTGATAGCATGTTCTCAACTATGGTCGAGATCCTATGTAAAAGTTCATTTGGATGGATTTCCTACTTGAGATATGTTAAGTTCTCAAGTAAGAGGATATATAAATGAAAACGATACCTTTGGTTCAAGATGAAATAATTTAAATGAGGGATTACTAAATTGGGATAGGCTAAGTTACCAAGAAAGCATCATGATGGATAGTTTCATTAGGATTTAGGATCTTGATTAAGTTTCTATGATTGGATATGTGATACTAGATTGTCTAGATGTTAATTAGAGGTGGTTTCTTAACTCCTTGTTCTAAGAGGATGGTTTTTTTACTAAGTTGATGTTGGTCAATGAGATGAAAGTGATCATTTTGGGTTGGATATGAAGTAGATAAAATATGTATTTGCAAATTTAGGCACAAGAATACATTGGATAATGTTAGGATCTAATGGTTTTCTCTTTATATTTTGTATAGGGAATGAATTCAGTTCAACACATAGTGCATTCACTTAATCAAGTCAAGGATTCCACTTGATACAAATTTTCTTAAAAATGTACGAATTTTCCTAAAAAGGTTGTAGAATACTTAACTGAAGATGAAAATAATTTTGATGATGAAAAATTGACTTCAAATGGGGATGAATTCTCCTATAGATAGGGTCAATTCACATTAGGGGATTTTTTTTCACTAAAAGGTAGGTCACATTCACTGATCTAATGTAAAACATTTTTTGGATTGGTGATGAATGAAGGTGAGACAAACTAGTTCACCTCAATATAGGGAAATTTAATCTAGATGAATACATATTCACTAAAAAATACATTATATTAATCTAACAATATACAAAGGGTTTTTGTGAGGGTGGATTCATGTATCGACAAGGTGAATTCACCTAAGGACAAGAATTTTTTTTTAAGCTTGTGATGGAATTTTTTGAGTAGCATACAATAGCGGATAGGTAAGAAGTGGATTTTCTTAAGGATTAGTAGATTTTACTAGGGACATGGTGAATTCACTTGACTAGCTAGGATGGATAGATGGTAGAAGAAGTGGAGATGATGAATACAAAAACACGATGAATGACATGGATTGGATTGACAAGATAAATTCACAAGTCTATTAAAATAAGACATGTCAAATAACACAAGCTATAATTAGTCAAGTGGGTTTGACAATCAATGTAAGCCTACTATTTAAGCTAATATCATGTCATGGTGGCTAGATAGATAGAGATCACAAACCACAAGGGTGAAGGACCTCTTACCAATGGTGGCTAGATGGCCAATAACTTAATAATCTTTATCTTAGTACATGACGGTACAATATGAGTAAATTTATGGTATGATATGCATCCCTTGCACCACATTAATTGATGGTTGAATGGTCCTAAGCTAGGCTAATAAAAGGTGATCTAGTGCATTATCTAAATACTAAGAGGATATGGAAGGAATATTTTTGAATACTAGTTGATCATGAGAATGGGGTGGGAATGTCCGCTAGGTCATTTAGACCAAGCTTGCACTCGTAGTTTCATATCACCCAAACATTGAAGCTTCGATAAACATGACATGACTAGACTAGGGTACACATTTTGTTCTCCCCCTTTCTATACCCCATTGATTCACATGGTTGAGGCAATCTCTTAGGGAGATGAAATCCCCAAGTATAACTCATAGAGGGTAGGATATGCTAGACATTTTTGATCTATAGACTCACACAAAGCACAAAGATAGATCATATATATAGTTAGAACTCCTAAGATATACACAACAAGACTTAGGTTAATCCATGATTTTTGATCTCCAAGCTCACTAAAAGGTGCAATAGGATAACATATGTCAATAGAGGACCATGAGGATGTCAAACAAGGTTAACTGACACTTTAATAAATTAAAATGTTCCTAGATTAGTGATAAAAATAATCATTGGTTGTGGGCCTACAAATAACAACATTAAGTGTTTACAATCCACTAGTCTTCGACTAATAAGGGCTACAAAGAGATAATTAACATGATCACATGCAATTCAAGTTAGTGGGTTAGTACCCAAATGTGAAAGAATTGACTAATGAACTAGGATTAAAATGATTTTATACCTAATAGATTCACTTAAGAACATGGTAAAGCCACCTCAAAAGTCACACATTTTTCTTTTCCCTAATTTTATGATTCTCTTCAGGAGTCGCTAATTTTCCTTAGATTTTTTACATTCACCTTAGTACTTATATAAAGTTTCCATCAATGCATTCGCCTATACAAGGTCAAACTCACCTAGGTGGGAGAAGGATTTTTTTTATTTCTCTATATTTGTCTTTCTATGAACATATAATTCTAATTTGTATATTTTCCTTTTTATAGTTTTTTTCACCTTTTTAGAGAATGCATTCACCTAAATAGAAATGTATTCACCTTTTTGAGCCTGCATATGTGAAAAATAATAAAAAACTAAAATTTGATTAGTAGACCCATGACACGGGTCCCATCAAGCATGCTAGGAATGTGTGCATGAATTTATGCCAAAGTGAATGATTTAACTATCTAAAACCAAATAATGCAAATAATAAGAAAAATACTCAGATTGGGCTAAAAGATACTTGACAACATAGAATTTAGCAATCTAAAACAATGTCAAACCTTCTATTGTATTGATGTTCCCATGATGGTTGATTCAATATGTTTGATGTGAGCTCACATAATGATTTTGGAAGCATTATGGTTCTTGAGTGAAATTTTTGTGAGATTATGAAAATGACTAAGTGTTGGATTACATAGATTGGGGAGCAAAAGGATGAAAAGTTGAGATTTGATCTTGGGATCAAGGGTGGAGATGAAAGGTGATCTCTCAAAGCATAGGATTAATGTGCCAAGTGGCATAAGGAGATGAGTTGATAGGAATAAGGGTGCTATGAATCACCTTGTGCAAGGTGCCTCATAAAGGAAACTCATGTCTTCTCAATCAAAGAGGAAAAAATTCCTTTTTTATTATATTTTAAAAGGAAGACACATGCCCCTAAGTATATAAGGCTCTCTTTTGAAAAGGGAGAGAATTTAAGGTCTAGTGTGAAGGGGAAGATTTTGTGGCGATTTGGAGTAGGTTGGGCCACTTAATCAAGGATTAAGTGTGTCCACATGATTAGGGAGTGAATTATGTGAAGATTAGAGTTAATGTGAAAAGTTGGAGGATGTGACATGTGAGAGGAAATTTATTTATTTTAGTCTTTTGCATAGAATGGGATATAAGGTAAGGTTAAATAAATAATTAAATTAATTATTTATCTTAGGCTATGATTTTAGAAGAATAGGATAAAATAGATTAGGATGACGATAGAGATAGACGATATTAATTAAATAATGTAATATTATTTAATAAAGATAAAGGAATTAGAATTAGATGAATTAGGGTAAGTTGATCAAATGGTCAATTTTAGGTATTTACTAGTTATTGCATCTATATTGTTAAATATAAAATCTCTAACCAAGTAATAGATTGAGTTGAAGCCATGGACATATGTGGGTATAACAAGTGTCTTTATATTTTTATAGTTTGGATATCAATTCTATACCTATATTGATTTTTAATAGCTAAATAAACTTGTATTGTTGATCTACATCCTTTTTATTTATTTACAATTTTCTCCATATAATAACAATTATATACATCTAGAAAAAAATATCATAAATATTAATTCAATTTGATAAGCTAATTAATAAAGAATTGTAATTCATAACACATAGAAGATTCATCATGTATTTAATCCATTAATTATGGAGAACTAGCTGATGAGACACTATTCACTACATTTTTAAACTCATAATAAATTATTATTTGTCTCTTCTCTTTTATTACAAACTTTTAATGTTTATTTTCAACCCATTAACGTGTATTGCCAACCTAAAAGGAGAAATAATTTCCTAAAATGTAGGGTCAATTGCCTTGATCCTCTTAGGGTTGCATGTATTAAAACCCACTTTATCTGAGCGACCCTTTTTCAATTGACACAAATAACGATTATTTTGCCAGTAGCAACATGGTGTGCTCTGTAATGGTGTATTTAATATTTTCTCATTGTAAAACTTTTCTTCAACTCAAAAAAGTCAATGTCCTAATCTGGGCAAGCAACTGAAGAACAAAAAACACTCCCATTTATTCTTTCTCCAATGCAACGCTATCTATATCGTCACCACCTGCACATCCCTTCCACACTCTGTTTCCAGTTAATCAAAAGATGGATGTAGAAGCGGGAAAATTCCAGCTAATGGACGCCTTCGGAATCGTGGGAGAGGCATTCAAAATCATAGGTCGTGCGGCTAAAGTCCTGGGAGCCATCGCCTTGACCCTTGTGCTGCCCCTTTCCTTCGTAATCCTCGGCCACAGTTTAATCTCGGAGCCCCTCCTCAGCAAAATGATGATGAACAACGTATTAATATTGGGCATAGATGCGTCAAGCCCTTCCGCAGAAAACGTTAGGCATAGCTTGCGCCTGCAAATTGCGGAGTTTTTGCTGTTGACTGCGGTGTACATAACCCTTGTTTGTGGCTTCTCGTTGCTGTCCACGTCGGCAGTGGTGTACACAGCGGCATCCGTCTATACAGGCAAAGAATTGTCTTACACCCAGGTTATGAGCATCGTGCCCAGGGTGTGGAAGCGGGTCATGCTCACTTTTCTCTGGTTTTTCTTCATTGTTTTTGTATATTACGTGGGCACTGTAGGAGTCCTGCTTTTGTGGGTATTGGTAGGCAGAGTGGTGGGACTGAACAATGCGACTCTTGTGATCGGGTTCCTTGCCATTGTCATCGTAGCTCTCTCCTTCCATGTGTATATCTCCATAGTGTGGCAGGTTGCCAGCGTGTTGTGTGTGGTAGAGGAGAGGTTATCCGGACTAGAGGCCATGAAGAAGAGCAGGCAGCTTATCAAAGGAAAGCGGGTCACAGCGTTAGCCTTGACTCTTCTGTACGTGCTAGTTATGGGTATTATTGGTGGCGTTCAGAGCTATTCAGCGTATAGAGAGCGGCAGGAAGTGATAAGGTTGGGAGTAATTGTGGTGGTGGTATTGCAGTGTGGTATTGATTTAGTATTGCTGCTGACCCATTGCGTGCTTTACTTCGTGTGCAAAGCCTTTCACAGTGAGGATATAGATAAAGCGGTTTTGTTCAATCGTTTGGAGATGTATGATGGAGGGTATATGCTTCTCAAGGATGCCTCTATTGAGCTCCACAAGTTTGGCCTCTAGACAAGTTTGCCCATCGATTGTTCCTGCACCCAGATGGCACCGTGTGCCAAACTGGCATTGCAGTTAATATTTCAATAAGTGATTCTATTTCTGAGTTATCTTATGCTTTTTTGTATCCCCATCGCAAATACCCTTGGTTCTTTAACACTCCTTTTTAATCTACTGTTTTTTCTCTACAACCAAAGAATGGACAAGATATAATTTAATTATCTCAAGTAAAGTAATAATCAATTATTGTGATGCTTCAGCTTTAGCATGTGTTCAGTAGTAGTTTAGTGGAAGAAAATGGTTGAATTTTGTTATTACTTATCCTGAGTTCAAATCTGAACACGGCAAATTATATAGAGAGAGAGATAGAGAGCGAGCTAGCATTTATTACAGGTTTTAATAAAGCATTTTATTTTATTTTATTTTTAATCCTAATCATTCACTATAGGTCTCAAGAAGGTTAGTATTGTTTTAATATACAAGCAATTGGACACATAGGATCAATGGCATACGAATAATTTTTTTATTAAAGCAAAATTTTATTAGAAATAGATAATTTTGAAAAATGATATAAAATGTTTGAAGTTTATTTTAAAATGTATTAGTTATATGATAGTGTAATGTAGAAAATTCTATACTCTTATAATTTTATGTTATATTTTGGGCTTGTTTTAGTGTCTATTCTTTTAGTAGGTTTTAAAGAGTATTTTGGTCTAAGTCTTAGCCCCTTCCATCACTAAATCACCCAATTTCTTTATCAAGTTTTGATTATTCTTGTAGACTTGAGAACATATGTTATATTTCAAGAGATTTTTATAGGAAACTAGATTGACACAAACATTCAAGCACAATGCACTAGTTTCACATGAATTTCCAAAATTAAAACATTGGTTTCCCACCAACCTACCTATTGTCACCAACCTAGCTTTGTCACCTAATATGTGAACTAGGGATTAATACTTATAAATTTATCTTATTATCATTTCTCCTAGTCCTAAATGCATAGCTAATAAGGGGACATGTTCTTCAACCAATATTCTCAATTTGACTAGTCATGAAGGTTGAAAGAACAAACTAAGGGCCTCATCATTCTTCGAAAGCTCCTATATTTTCCCAAAATTTCTTTAATTTTTTCTAGGCTATAGGTTTTCAAGTATTAATTGGATCATTCATTTGTATCCTCTCATTTTTGTCTTGTCATTTATATTTATATTTTAAAATATATACAATAAATGATTTTTGACCATTTCCATATCATCTAATTGTAGTGTAGAAAAGTGTACATCTTTAGATTTTCACACTATTTTGAATCCCCTTAATTAATTGGACTTAATTAAGTTTCTAATTACCTAAATTATGCATTTCAAATTTTTATTATTCCTATTTTTGAAAAGGGAAAGTTGAAACCTATAATAAACAATTGACAGTTACATTAATTTAAACACCTTGGAAGTTGTCTGCCCTGGAATTAGGTCTTCCCCTTTAAGTGATAGGACCCAATTTTTGATATGTTTTTGGCAGAATTTTATTGATTCAAATTCAAGTTTCAAGTGTCAACTTTTAGAATCTAATGGTATCATGCCCTACCTGATAATTCCATTTTCTCCTTTGATCATCTAGTTAATCAGTTTCTCTAGCATTTTCAAGCCAATGTTGGGTCAAATATCACTTTCAACAATTTCATCTCATGCAAGAAGGGAACCCATGAGAATTTAACCAATTTTATAGCCTAGTATCAAGCCATATTTTCTTAAATTTCTTATCCTTTGCCCAATTTTGATGTTCAAAAAGTGCTTATTAGGAATTTGTTTCCTTCTTTGTAAGAAAAGTTTACTTTAATGAAATATCCTTCTTTTACGCATCTGTGTGTTTCCTTGTGAGAGTACCATCAAGTAGTTGTCCAATATGGGGATTCTTCCTTGCACTCTTACTAGGATAGCTAGTCAATAATGTTAGTATTTGGCAAGAACAAGGTTATGGAAAACATGGTCTTTGATCCATTAGATAAAAGTGCTACAAGATGTAATAGAACTTTTACTAAATTGTCAGAATCATATAATAGCATCCTACAAAAATTATTGAAGATAAAGTAATAATTTTTTTAGAGATTTAACCATTGTCTAAGCCATATCCTCAATGGTATGACTCCCAAAAGTTTTGTCAATACCATTGAGTCACCGAACATGACATCTAAAGATGTGTTCACCTACATCATGTGCTTCAAGACCACATTAATGATGGGACTATCCACCTCAATGGTAGAAAATAGAACTCTAACAAATTTGTAGAAAAGCCAAATAGCTAGCTATAGATATGTGTAGATCCTTTCCCATCACACTCGGCTAGTTTGGTTACTCTTTCTTCATCATCTTTTGATCTCACCCCATCTGAATATGAGAAGATGATCTCATTCACTCGTATTCCTCCTGTAAAGTGTGTGAATGTTGGATCTAACATTACATTCACTTCACATGATCTTCCCTTAAACAAGGGGCTTTCTCCACTCTACATTCCTTCTCACATCAATGGTAACATTGTAATGGGAGTTATAGTTGATCCCTCAAGCCATGTTTGTTGAAATGATGGAGTCACAGTGTCCCTAATGAAGCTACAGTCTTCAATGGAGGACCTTTGCTAGGAAAAATATTTACCCACATAGAAAGTGTTGCAACAATGGCATGCAAATAGAGATTCTATTATGTGATATGAGATATGTTACAAGAGTACATATGCCTGATTAAATAGGCAAGAGTGAAACCTAAAATGCATAAGATGTTGCCAAGTGTCTTAATCACACATGTGACAACATGTGAACCCTGCCTAGGAAATGATAAACTAATTGAGATAAGTTTTAGAAAAGACAACTCATCTTCTAGAAGGAATATTATCTCCTACAAACATGGAAAGGGGAATTACCCCAGTATTTATGATTTTCTAATGATGCAACCTAGGACTAAATTAAATAAATGAAGAACCTAAGTTAACTTATGCTAGTGTAATAAATAATTAATTATACTAACACCCCCCCATAAGTGCAACTTAGGGAGGAAATGATAAATGTAATGATGATGGGTCCCAACAACATGGCCATATTAGGTACCCATTTACAAAAGAGAATGAAAATGCAACTAATCTCCAACAAACAGAGAAAAGGGGAAAACCCAGTGGGAAGAAAACCCCTCTCCAAAAAGGAGATGAAAATGCAGAAGAGTGATGGAAGAGTGATGATTGGAGGACTCAACATCATCCCCTCAAGGACTAAAACCATCACAAAAATACAAAAGAGATCAAATATAGGAGACTAGACATCCCCCCCATAAATGAGAGTGGTCCCCTCAAGAATGTCTTCCAAGCCTATGGAGAAATGAGAAGCCAACTCAACAAGACCTGTCATCAACCCATCTGGATGCCACAAGTCTGAAGAGATGAATGAATCTTGCCTTGCTGAATCAAATCTCAATGGAGAGGTAGATGAGGAAGACGATGGATTCGAAAGAAGAGCCAATTCAAGCCAACCACCACAAACTTGGTGAGGAGGAGGAGAACTACTTCCTACCTTGGAATATAGAGAATCAATAACTGGTTGAGAATGATCCCAAAACTTGGAGAACTTATACACCGTGGAGTGATGATTAGCTTCACCATATGCAACAAGTGTGTAAAAATCATCCCTGATGATAGCTAAATTAGATGTAAACTCAATCTTCAGACCCTCTTGAGCAAGTTGATAAATTGAAAGAAGATTGTGATCCATTTGAGGAATATATGCAACATCATACAATTTCCCCCCTCCAAAGTGACATCACAAATAGCAACAACATGAAAAATTTATGCATTTGCAGTTAACATCGTGTCGAACTCTGAAGGTCTCATGGTATCCCAAAGGATATGATTCTAAGAATAGGTGACATGTCGAGAAGCACTTGAGTCAATGACCCATCCATCCCATCTATTAACTAGGGTAGTGATCAAAGCATTTCTCTTGCCATGAATCTCAACTGTGGAAATCCATGCAATGCCTGAAGAGGACTCTTCATGGGAAGAAGAGTGGTGTGACTTGACAAAAAAGGAGGAAGAGTGATTTGATCTTGTAGAATTTGTCTCAGCTCATGGATCTACTTCTTAAAACATGTCTCCTCATGATGTCCAAGCCCATTACCAAATGTGCATTTGGGCCTCTCCTTCTTAGGCTTTTCTTCCTTTTGATGTGATGATTCAAAGGAGCTTGTCTTAGACTTTCCCTTATTCTTGCCTTTCCCTTTGGATGGTGCTACAACAAGAGCATGACTTTGAAGATGAGTCTGCCTAGTTGAGTTTAGATTGCTCCCTTGTTAATTGCTCACAAAAAAACTCAAATGAAGGCATCACAAAACTGTCTCCAAGGCCATCCATGGTAGAATAAAAGGAAGTAAAACAATAAGAAAAAGAGCCTTTCAACTTGGAAAAGATCATGAAGATGCATTCCTTGTCAGTTTTATCTTTACCACACCCTGATAGTTGTGTCCTTAGAGACCTGAATTTCACCAAATAGTCTTCTATGGAGGGGAATGTATCAATAAAGAGTTAAGATAGTTCTGACTCTAACGGAAATGCACGAGCATCATTGATAGAACCAAACAAGTCTTTAAGCTTATCCCAAACCTCCTTTGGAGTGGAGCACCCCTCAATGTGGAAAAACAAGGAATTGGAGACATGAAGGGAAATAAATCCCATGGCCTCCTCACACTTGATGCAATGCTAAAAATTCTCATATTCTCTACTCAAATGTGGTTGATACTCATTCAATGTTGACCATAGGCCTTTTGACCAGAGGAGACACTGCATGCTAAATTTCCATGTGTGATAATTGTGGGGTGTTAGGATTTCGAAAAGAGTATTGGCCATTAGAGAAAGAACAACTGTACAAGAAAAAAATATCTAAAAGGAAATGCTAGAAATTTGATGATATGTCAATTTGCAACTGAAATAAATCCCCTTGATGCAAACAACTTCCTCCAAAAAAAAGTAGGAAATCCAAGTGAAGGAAGAAATTGCTCAAATTGACAAACTACTAAATCAATTTACCTAGTTCTGATTTTGAAATAAATGAAAGGATTGATGGAAAATATACTATAATAACTCTATGATGCTGCTGGAATGACAAATTTTTGACAAACTAAAAAATAGATATCACATTCCAAGCCCAAACTAGGGTTTTCACTTCAACTGAATATATCTTTTGATGGTAGTAGAATCCTGAAAATCATAGTACACCACTAGAAAGTAGACTTCACCACCTTTCCAATGATATATCATTTGTTGGATTTCAATATCGTATGCAAAAGATATGGCCTCCAGAAGATTAGTACTGGAATGAGCAAGCACAAGCTAATTAGGTGCAAAAATATAGCACCTGAGGGCTAAAAAACTCTGGCCCTTGGTCACTGATGTGACCACAAGCTAAGTAGGCAGAAAAAAAAGCAATTCCATTAGAGCAGTGTTAAAGCGGCAGCCAGACAGTGTAGATGTGGCACAACCAGTGATGAGGGTGGTGCCTGATGAGCTTAAAAAATGCTCATAATTTGAATGTTATGATAAAATTTTAATGTCTTTACTTTTGTTATTTCATGACTGTTGAAACATTTTATGGGAATATCCTGTAGCAAGATACTTTCATATTCTTGCAGCTCATTGTGTTGACTTGATTGCATTTATTGCCCCGTTGACTCCCTAAAATGACTGGTATATCGTATACAGTTTTTGAATGATGAAGTAGATTTAAAATGTGTGATTAAGGAATAGATATCGTGTATGTGCCATACACCTTTTATTTCGCATCTGTTACCTTTTGTTTCGCAGGTTGTTGAAGAATGATCGAGTCAAGCGCAGCCGATCTCGGCCTTGCAGTAAAGTCCATTTCCTGCACGACTTCGAGGAAGCTCCGGTGAAGACTCTTTGACCGAAACCATGGGAAATAATTTTAATGACAGTCAATCTGGAAAGAGTGGAGCGCTAGATTTTCTCCAAATTGGGTTGAACGCATAAATTCATTATGAAGTCTGTTCCTTGATTCGGGGATATACTTTACTTCCATGTCTTTCTTTGATAGGGTTAGTTAGTTGCTCTCCTGTTTATAAATAAAGTTCTCCTCCTGCGCGAGGGGAACAGAAGGGGGGATAGTTAGAAAAAGTTAGAAGCATAGTAATAGCAGATATTATGTAAGAGTCAGTATGATAATGAGAAATAGAATCTGTATGATCAAAGACAGAGTTTATTGTTAGTTTCCACATCAATAAAGCAATGTATACCATTCTGTTTTCATGAATAAAATTCGATGAAGTTCTGAGTTTAGCATCTGCGTAATCGTTAGATGCTTGCTAAGGGGGCCCACTTAGTAAGTATCTGTAGCTAGCTAGTTAGTTGTTCTTTTCTGTTGATCTTCAGTTAGCTTTCATCTTTGGAGTTTTTATACAAACTCAGTCTTGTACTGCTCCTGCAGCATAGAGAATCCATCCCTGTGCCTGTTCCTATAGCATAAGGCCAGTTCATGGTTTGTGCTTCAGTCGTAGCTGTTATGATTTCTGTTAAAGCATAGTTGAGTTGAAACACTTTGCATTACCTTCCTGTTGTGTAGATAGAATTCCTTTCCAGTATTTATTTCTACTAAGATCTGACCAAAATGAGTTCTTAGTGCATATATTTTTCCACGCCATTTAAAGTGTACGTCCCCTGGTTTGATAAGTAAATGAACGTCTATAGAGAGATATAAGTCACCTGTTGGAATGTCCAATTCCCATGAAAGGTTTTACTGAGATTTTCATATCCTTTTGTGGGTGCAAACATTTTTGGCGCCATTGTCGGGGATGGCGTCTAGCTAGGAATTTGTCAGAGGTCATCTTTCGTATTAGTATTAGTTTGCTAGTCAAAAATTTCAAAATCTTTCAAGCCACCACTCACCATATTGCATGCATAGAAGAAGAAGAGATGCACTAGGAAGGTTCCTCCCTGAAAATCTGTTTATTGAACTACCATTTGACCTAGCTGACAACGAACCTGAGGAAAATCCATTCGCTCTATTATTCCAGCAACCAAACATGGCAAATAATGCACCTAATAATCCACCTCCGCATTTGGTTTCCCATTGTTCCCAGAGATACTAACAACCTTAAAACATTCCCTCTTCCTTGCTTCCCAAAGTTTATGGCACAGTTACGGAGGGACCAGAAACTTTTGTTTGAATTTGATGTCCTCTGTTGCAATTATGACTACAACACAGATGCTCATAAAATGAAGTTATTTCCTTCCACCTTGAAGGAAGGAGCTCTCAGGTGGTTCATGAGTCTGGGAAGAGGCGTTGTAGATAGTTGGGCAGCCATGCAGATGAAATTCCTTGAAAAGTATAAGGAATATTGTAAGAGTGCCAACAAAGGTGATGACATATTCTGAATTCAGCAGAAGGAGGATGAAAGTCTGGAAGATTATATTTCCAGGTTTTTGTTTTCACTAAAAAGGAACTCAAACCATACTCTCAATGAGGACTCTT
>VDFB02255774.1:0-31374 GCA_007258455.2 Sequoia sempervirens
ATATATATATTATTTCCTAGTTACACTAGTAGGTGTAATATACAATGGTATCAAGGGGAGGAGTGAGATGCAGGTAATGAAATTTTTGTTAACTTTTTTCAGGAAACTCCTAAAATGGCTGACATACAATAAATAAATGATACATTGTAAATATAGACCGTTAATTATTAGGTTTTAGATCTAATGTTGGATATTTTGTTGGCATGTCTTTCCCTAGAATGTAACACTATTTTATGAGGGTGTTGTATTACAATTGTAGTAGATAGGTGGTGATGTATTTTGAGAGTTTGATAGTAGTTGTGTTGTCTCTGAATCTTTGGTGTTGATACTCCTGTGAGAAGCTTGCTCTATAAGTATATTGTAATATTTGTGATTTACTAAATAATTATATATTAGGTGGCTTTTGGAGTGTGGAGTTTTTCTCCTAAAAGGGTTTTACCTACATAAATAACTATTTTGTTGTATGCATTGGTTCTTTTTCTAGCTGAACCCTGAAATCCACTAAAGGGTAGCCAACCCTTATGTTTAAGTAACTTCATGGTTAGTGGCCAACACAATGAGTAAAGTATTTTGAGGTCTTTACTCCTACTCTTTAGGCTCTGTAAGACCTAGGAGAGTTTTCCTTATTATGTTAAAATGAGATATATCTAATTGGTAACACATTCATACACAAATTTATTCCCTCTTATTGCAAATATAAGTATTTCATTAAAAGTAGGTGATTACTTATTTGCTAGGAATCAGGGATGGTTCAAACCCATACATCATAATTGAAAAAGATTTTTAAATGAATGTTGTTATTATTTTAAGTCCATGGTTAGGTATGTCGGTAGCTCATTTTATGCAAGGTTATCTAACAAATAGACCAGTGCTTCATCAATTGAGACAATGGAGTCAAATATGTAAGAACCAGTAATACATAAGCTATTTAAATTAGAAATTGGTGGACCATTCTCATAATACTTTGTAGTATGAAAACTCACAATTCCTAAAATAATAACTTCTATCAAATCTTGTGTAACTCCCTATAAATTTGTAACCCTCTTCAAGCATTTAATCAACTCTTTAAGTTAAAGCTAAAATAGAATCATACATTTAGCTGAACAATTGAAGACAAATGAGAATACCATTAATATTTTCATTTATAACTTGTAATAAAAATACATAGGAGAGTATTTTTTATGAACTAATATTTTTTTCGATATCAGTAACTTCTATAAAACTAAATTAAGACTGCTACATATAGGACTCATACCAAGACAATCTACTACTCTATTTATCCATATTCATTACAAAATGCCTTTTTTGAACTTACCTTTTCACCAAGACAATTTTGAGACCTAAAAATTTGACCCATGTAATGATCCCTGAGACCCTTTTATAGAAAAAGGGAGCAACAAGCATCAGGCTTAATTACGCTTATATTTCATTTCATTTGAAAATCATTTGCACTAGAATTTGAGACGTTCCTTAGTTAGTTACATGAAATAATTGCATAAAATGGACTTGAGTAAAAGACCAAACTCTACATCCTCTAAATGAAGACATGATTTTTCATCAAAAGGAAAAGTATGTTGTTGGAGCATCATCACCTTGTCCTTGTTGACCAAAAAAGATTCTCCACTTGTAATTCGAGAAAAATTGTGGCTACCTCCCAGAAAAATTATACCTAACGCTAAAGCAAGGAAGTCTGGATCTTCTCCAACACACTAGCCTGAAAATTTTCTACATTAATGCTAAAAATAGAAAACCAAAAACATGCTAAATCAGAAAACTATGACAAGGTGGCTATGGTGTCATCAAAAACAAAAATGGGGCAGAGACATCACTTTAAGTCATCAACATCATAGTATGCTCATTTTGGTCTTGTTCGTGGTGGAATTGGAGGAATCATCACCAATTTCTCATCAAAGTCTTTAGAAGGTACCAGGGAGAGGGGATAATAGTCACCTTCTGGATGAGTATCACCTCTAGTATCTGAAAGGCTATCATAAATTTCAACAGGAGAATTATTTTTCCCTAGATAAGCCTTATGGTACTTGCACTTCTTCTTTGCCTTCTTTTCATATTCAACTAGCTCCTTCCCTCTAAACTTGACTAGTTCTTTTGAAATAGTCCAATTTCTTGAGAGATAATTGCTCTTGACACCATATTTCTTAAATTTCTTGTGTTCCCTTCTACCCTTTTGTGTTTCAGGAGCTCCCTTTGTATCAAATTATTCCTTAGGAGCATTTTACTTAGACTCCAAAAAACTCAGTCTCTTGTACCTCCATACTGGATTGATAGACTCACATGCCTTACTCATCTTCCTAAGACCTAGAACAAGAAGACTCAAAAAACTGTCACCAATTCTGCTCTCAGACCAAACTCAATTGTCTGCCTCTGAATGCAAATTATGAATGGAAGATATGACCATCAATCCTCATTATATTAAGCCATGCAAGCCTATCGGTCATTAATACTCAAGGTAAGCTTATGTGCACAGGCTGACAATAGTCTTCTTTGATTTTTTAAAATCTCAACCGTTGATCATGTTTTAAAACTAAATCAATGGATAGATATCACTAGTGCAACTAGTTGTCTTAAAGCTTAATTGTATGCTATTATTTCATTTTCCTAATCATAAGATCCCAAAGTAGGTATACATCCACTCTCTACACATATTTCAACCACATACTTAGCATCAATTTAAAACTTTCCATCACATGGTTACCCACTCACCTGTGGGAATTAATACACTTGTATTTCTTCATAGAAAAACAATGAGGAGCAATCTTGATTTCATCTCAGAGTATCAATTTTTACCCTGTCTTTCTTTATTTTCTCCTTCCCACACATATCAATAACTACCAGAATTGACAACCGAAGTCCCAAATATGTGCCTTAAAGAGTAATCATAAAAATGATGACATTTTTATCATAGTGTCATCTCAGCCAAATTTAGTAGCATTCCAACTCTACTAGAGTCCATCCGATCCTTTGAAATCTTCCACGTGGCACTTGCACGCTTTCCCAATGAAGAACTTGGGACACAAGTGGGCCCCTCATGGTATGGTAGGGAGTAGTCAAGGTTGACCCACATCACCTGCCATCAACTGTCGATCTTCCTCCCTTATGAAGAAATCACTGTCATTAAAACTTGGTTGGTCCCACAAAAGTGACAGATGTCACCTTGCCCGCTAGCCCCTGTGATCATCTCTCCTTAATGCACAAGATGGACGAGTGTGCAGGGAATGGTCCAAATGAAGACACGTGTTGTGGTGTCCATCATTGATCTTTGTCAAAGCTAGGTGCATTTGCCTTTTGGAAACATTGTTCACACCACCAAACAACATGTGGCAATCACCTGCTAGCCCATGTGTTTAAAATAATGTGAAATAAACCAACACGGGCGTGTGGGGAGTGGTCAAGATGTGGATACATGGCTTGATAAATGTCGTGATCTTCTTCAAATGGCACCAACTATCTTTACCAAGGAAATCATCCCATCAAAGTATCAAAAGCATGGTAGAAGCCCACCAGCCTATGTGGAAAAAATAATAAGGAATAAAACAACACTGGGGCATGGGGAATAGTGGTAATCAACCCTTGACAATTAGACGACCAACGTGAAATCCTAATTTTGCACATGTCACAAAAGTTAATTTAAAAATTGGGGCCACCTCTAGGCTCATAGGAAATTGACCCTTACGAATGGGGATTTAAGACTTAAATCATTAAAAATAAAATCAAACCTAACCATGATAGTAAAATTTTGAACAATGAAAAGGCACTTGGTGACCGGAAAACCTAAACCTAGGGGCTCGGTGGAAAACAATGACTTCGATGGCATAAGTGACAATTTAAATGACTAGATACTGAGAACATCAGGACAATGCAAAATTAGAATGACCAAGGGTTTTTTGGACTCATAGGTTAATTGTGAGGGATTTATGCAACACAAACATAAAGACAGTGATGAGGAACATATCCCTAGGAGAAAATGATGGTCCAAACCCAATATTTGCATGGTTAAGATGGAATCCATAGAATTTTTCTTGGGGAGTTCCATTAGTGGTTCCAGTTGGGGACACATGCCTCTTGTAGGCATGGTGAGATCCCATAATCATAGGTGAAGTAGATGAAGCTCAGAAGAAAAAACCAGGACAACCAACATATATACAATTTTTACATAGGTCACAAGGACCTAAACTGAGAGATCCAAGTTTTATCCCATCTGAAGCCTTTCTTAGAGGTGCAAGTTATTAATATCCATCTTGCAATCTAACCAGGACTCAATTCTAGTTGGTGGCACCATGCCACTAAACTTAGGGTTGATTCTTTCCCCTATCAAAGACCAATCTATTGAAATAACTGACTTTCCTCCATCCACTTATACCTTTGCCATACCATTGTAACATGTATAACTTTTCCTTTTCAAGAAAAAATATGTAGTTTCCCTTAAAATATGTTTGGTTACAATCATTGTTATTAATACATCTCACAAATTGTTTGATTATACCATTGCTAATGTAATTCATGTCATTCTACATTGTATAGCCATGCATAAATTGAAAAAATTTCATTATCACATTATACACTTGTGTTAGGATATGAAACATGCTCATATTGAGAATAACATTCCCCATTATTCATCTCATTTTTATGCTCCATCAAAATACCTTGCTGCTGAATTGGAAACTGAAATTATTCATATTCCTCAATTAACATCATGATATTCAACCTTATCTACAACATTTGTACCAAATGTGAAACATTCATATGTAATTCCCTCTCTTAGCTCATCAATGTGCTGCTTTGCTTGCTTGAGGCCACATTCTAACCTTGTATCAAATGCATCATTAGAGTTCTCAACAAAGAGTGGGTTTTCTTTGAACCAATAAGGATCATCATTTCTCACTTCTAGTGCAGATGGAGGCTCATTAAACAAGGAGTTTTCTATCACACTCATTGTAATTATTAAATCTCCAGCCCTTTTAACATGAAGATCTAAATCTTCCATATCATCATATCATAATCACTAAAAGAACATATAGATAGGTTTTTAACTTCATTCACATCCTTTATAGTTAACATCTCTCACACTCTAAAAACTCTTCACAGGAATGAAATTGTTCCCTTTTAAGCAAACATGTGTTTCCATTATTGTCATTATATTTCCCATTTGTAGAAAAAATTTCAATTTCTTCCTTATGAGGGAAAACATGACTATCAGAGGAGTAATCATATTTGTTACCAATATCACTACTACAACAAGAGTATTTGTTTGTGTTGCAGCTGTGTTCATAATTTTCAGATTGAATGCTCAATATTATGTCTTCCATAGGATCATAGATAACATACTCTTCAGAAGAATTGGAACCAAACATTTCATTTCCTTCATTGAGGCATTTTTTTCATCTTGGCTCTACTCTCTACTTCCCTATGTGGCATCTCACTTCCTAACATATGTGGAGCCACACAATCATTACCATCACAGTTTGAAAACATGATAGTTTCTTGGTGATCATCTCTAATTTTTTCAAATAGAGAAAAATAATCACACAAGTTTGGTGAAGCTCAATAGGTTTCAACTCTTTTTGGCAGAGCACTCAAACCTAGTTCATAAGATTCATAAAAAAAATTAGTGAACTCTAATTTTTTAGGTCTATGACATTTGGTAACTGAAGGCAGAGTACTCATAAGCCTTGCATAAAGATCATATGATGATTCTTCTTCATATCTTCTTATGCAAGAGAGGGCTTGAATAAAGATTATAGGATCACAAATGCATGAAACTTCTTGAAATTTTTTTTGGGGCTTTATGTGATCAACAATATGGAATGATGTGCAAGGTGAGACAATAGGGGTGTAAGTGCTTTGAAATTCATTTTCAACTTCTTACTTACACCTTTCATCAATATGTGGTGTCTCAAGGCAACAAACACTTGTATTCAAATGACCTTTGTTCATTCCATATTTTTGGTTGTTTTCAATATTCATGGATATACCATAAGCCTAATGAAAAGTTTTAGGATCCTTATCTCTCAGTACATAGCTCATCTTACTATCAAAAGATCCCAAATAAACAACCAAACATGTTGCATCACTTAATCTCAAGAGCTCGGGAACATCCCTTAGTGTTTTAGAAAATCTTTAGTTAAATGTTGTAACCCGCTCATCCTTCTCTTTCTCAATGTTCATGAATTTATTTAGCAGGTATGTGCAGGATCATCATGGAAAAAATAGACCCTTAAGTGGCGATGAAAATTTAGAAAAATCAGAGTTAGGAAACTTTGAAATAAACTTTTAGATAGTTATCTATATTGTTTCAAGAATATGTGAATATATTCACATAACAACTTGAATGTAGTTTCTAAACTACTAGGTTTATTTTTCTATTTTTTTAAATCATTTGGTGGTTGAATTTGGAAACTTCAGTGGTAGCGCTAGAATTTTGGGAAAAATAGGAGTAGGTGTTTATTAGAGCCACCACGACCACCCGATTAAAATGATAATATTTTTTTATAAGATTTTTAGATATAGAGTGGGGACTCATATTTCGATGTGATGCATATGTTTTTATTTTTCCAAATTAAATATGAAAAATTAATTATGAATTTTTAATAATTTTTTTAAAAATGCATAAAAGCTTGTATGCGACCACCTTAACTTGGTCAAAACTTCATAGAATTAATTTTGTTTTAATCTATTGTATACAAAACATAGAATGTGACACATGTTTCAAATTCAAAAAATGTGATACCATTTGAAGCTATAGATGTTTTTCAATCAGCTTATCAATCAAGACTTTAGCCGTAATTCAAATAGAAAATGAATAATAATTATTTATTAAATTCAAAGTAAAGCATAATTTATATTGGTGGAAAGTTGAGAATCTCCTTCAAAAACCCTTTTTGTTTCATCAATTTTCGGTAAAAAAAAAGTCGTTAGGCACATACCTACACATGCCATCATGCTCATGCCCGCATCGCGGTCGCACCTAGCATAGAACTACCATTGAATCTTTCACCAAAATGCTCTATGAATACTGCTTTGAACTCACTCCAAGAAAAAATAAAGCACACTAGTAAATTAAAGAACTAGTCCCTTACATCTCCTTTCAAAGATTGAAAAAATAGCCTCATAATTATATCCTCATGATCCACTTCATAGTCATCCACTATATTGTTGAATTCTTGTAGATGCTTATTTCCTGATTCATATTTGTACCTTTGAACTTTGGTAACTTATCTCTAATTTCAGGTGGAATAACATTTGGGTAACCATTAATTCCACTGAAATTAATGGCTCTATATCTTTTAGAGTTAAAACTTCTCTTACAACCTGACTAGAGCTGATTACAAACCGTGGTTGCACTAGGAAGCATACAAAGATGCATATATTGACGATGTGCTTTCTTATACCTTTACAAGTTTTTCTTATTAGCTTTACAATTTCAAAGGATACTTCCAAGTTCTTTTACAACATAATCTTAAGCTTTTAGAATACATCATTCTGAATGAATCTCAAATCATTATGATATTGAGAAAATCAAGTAAATAAGTGTAATAGGCTCAATTATTTCAACTAAAACAGTTAGATGGGTTCTGGTGTTCACTTTGGGATGAGAATTTCTTTTTGGAAGATTATAACTTCGCGTTGAGGGAGTCCGCACAAATTCTTTGAGGACTTTGCTGCTTCGGCTGCTACACGGGGTGCAAAAGATTTCAATATCTAAACCCCGGTAGGATGAACTTGCGTTTGCTAAATTCTTGGAAACCATTTCCAAATGTGGAGAATTATCTTAAGTCATGAATTTTTCCAAGGGGTGATTTAGAATTTAGGTCATCATTTTTGTTGGTGACTTGGATGGGAAAATAAGATTCCACAATTGTCAAGACTCGATTACAAACTATTTTGAAACTTCAATGAATCTTTAAGGAAAGATGATCTTCTATCAAATATTTCTCAAATTATTCCTAGTGGCCCAGTCACCATTTCTATTTGTTCTTTTTCTAGCAAAACCCTAAAATCCTCTAAAGGGTAGCCAACCCTTATGTTTAAGTAACTTCACGGTTAGTGGCCAACACAATGAGTAAAGGATTTTGAGGTCTTTCCTCCTACTCTTCAGGATTTGTAAGACCTAGGAGGGTTTTCCTTATTGTGTTCAAATGAGATATATCTAATTGGTAACACATTCATACACAAATTTATTCCCTCTTATTGCAAATATAAGTATTTCATTGATGGTTTGGCAGACCTTTAAGCAAATGATTACTTATTTGCTAGGAACTAGGGATGATTCAAACCCATGCATCATAATTGAAAAAGATTTTTAAATTCAAATTTTGCTCTTATTTTAATTCCATGTTCATGCATGCTAGTAGCTCATTTTATGCAAGGCTATCTAACAAATAGACCAGTGCTTCATCAATTGAGACAATGGAGCCAAATATGCAAGAACCAATAATACATAAGCTATTTAATTTAGAAATTGGTTGATTATTCTTGTAATACTTTATATTATGAAAACTCACAATGTCTAGAACAATAACTTCTTATCAAATTCTATGTAACTCCCTACAAATCTATAACCCTCTTCAAGTATTTAATCAACTCTTTGAGTTAAAGCTAAAATAGAATCATACATTCAACATAACAACTAAAGACAAATGAGAATACCATTAATATTTTCATTTATAACTTGCAAGAAAATTACATAGGAGAGTATTTGATTCTAAACTAATATTTGTTTCAATATTAGTAACTTTTATAAAACCAATTTAAGATTGTTACATACAGGACTTATACCAAGACAATCTACTATTATATTTATCCATATTCTTTACAAAATGCCTTTCCTGAACTTATATTTTCAACTAGACCATTTTGAGACCTAAAAATATGACCCATGTAATGATCCCTAAGATCCCTTTTATAACAAGGGAGCAACGAGCATCAAGCTCAGTTATATACTTAAATTTCATTTCATTTGAAGATTATTTGCGCCAGAATTTGAGACATTCCTTAGTTACATGAAATAATTGTGAAAAATGGAAGAGTAAAAGACCAAACTCTACATCCTTTGAATGAAGACATGCCTACTCCTCAAAAGAAAAATTTTGTTGTTGGAGCATCATCACCTTGTCCTAGTTGACCAAAGAAGATTCTCCACTCATAGTTTGAGAAAAAATGTGCCTACCTCTCGAAAAAAGTATACCTGATACCATGAGGAAGTCTGGCACTTCTCCAACACACTAGCATGAAAAATTTCCACATTAGTGCTAAAAAAGAAAAACCACAAACATGTTGAATAGGACAATTGTGACAAGGTGGCTATGGTGTCATGAAAAACAAAAATGGGCCAAAGAAATCACTATGAGTCCTCAACATCAGAGTATGCTCACCCTCATCTTGTTCATGGTGGAACTAGAGGAACTGTCACCCCTTCCTCATCAGAGTCTTCAGAAGGTACCAGGGAGAGGGGATAATAGTCACCCTCCGGATCAATATCACCTCTACTATCTGAAAGGCTATTAGAAATTTCAATGGGAAAATTATTTTTCCCTAGATAAGCCTTACGATACGTGAAATTCTTCTTTTCCTTCTTTTCATATTCAACTAGCTCCTTCCCTCTAAACTTGACCAGTTCTTCTCAAATGATCTAGACTCTCAGGAGATAATTGCTCCTTACACCATATTTCTTGAATTTCCTATGGGCCCTTCTACACTTTGGTGTTTCAGGAGCTCCCTTTGTCTCAATTTCTTCCTCAAGAGAATTTTCCTTAGACTCCAAAAAACTCAATCTCCTAGATCTTCGTATTGGCTTGATAGACTCACATGCCTTACTCATCTTCCTAAGAACCAAAACAAGAAGACTCAGAAAAGTCTCACAAATTCTTCTCTTGGACCAAACTCAATTTTCTGCCTCTAAATGTAAATTCTGAATGAAAAATATTACCATTGTTCCTCATTATATTAAGTCATGCAAGCATGCCCACCATTAATACTCAAGTAAAGCTTATGCATGCGGGATGACAATAGTCTACTTTGATTTTTTAAAATCCCAACCATTGATCATGTTTTAAAACTAAATCAATAGACATATATCACTGGTGTAACGAGTTGTGATAAAGCTTAATTGTAGGATATTAATGCCTTTTCCTAATTAGAAAATCCCAAAGTGGATATACATCCACTTTGTACACATATTTCAACCACATACTTAGCATCAAATTAAAACTTTTCATGCCATGGTTACTCGCTCACCCATGGGAGTTAATACACTTGTATTTCTTCATAGAAAAACATGGAGAGATCTTGATTTGATCTTACAGTATCAATTCATACACTATCTTACTTTATTTTCACCTTCCCACTTGTATCAATAACTCTCAATAGTGATGGCCAAAGTCCCAAACATGTTCCTTAAAAAATAATCATATAAAAGATTTCACTTTTATCATAGTGCCATGTCAGCCAAATTTAGTAGCATTCTGACTCTACTAGAGTCCATCTGATCCTTCAAAATCTTCCACATGGCACTTTCCTGCTTTCCCATTGAAGAACATGGGACACAAGTGGGCCCCTCACTGGATGGTAGGGAGTGGTTAGGATTGACCCACGTTACCCACCATCGACCATTGATCTTCCTCCCTTGTGAAGAAATCGTCATAATTAAAACTTGGTTGGTCCTGCAAAAGTGATAGATGTCACCCTACCCGCTAGCCCGTGTGATCATCTCTCCTTAATGCACAAGAAAAATAGGCATGCAGGGAAAAATCCCAATGAAGACATGTGTTGTGGTGTCCATCATTGATCTTTGTTGAAGCTAGGTCCATTGGCCTTTTGGAAATATTGGTCCCACTGCTAGACACAACACATGGTCATTGCCCATTAGCCCGTGTGTTTAAAATAATGTGAAATAAACCAACACAAGAGTGCGAGGAGTGGTCAAGATGTGTCCATGTTGCTTGATAACTACCATTGATCTTCTTCAAATGGTGCTAGCTATCTTTACCAAGGAGAGTTGGTGCACCAAAGTACCAGATGCATGCTAGAAGCCCACCAGCGCATGCAAAAAACATAATAAGGAATAAAAAAACATAGGGGCATGGGGAACGGTGGTGATCAACCCTTGAAGATTAGATGACCAACATGAAAACCTAATTCTATAAATGTTGCAAAAGTTAATTTAAAAAAGGGGGCCACCTCTAGGCTCATGGGAACTTGACCCTTAGGAATGAAGATTTAAGACTTAAATCATTAAAAAGAAAATCAAACCCAACCATAGTAAAATTTTGAACAATGAAAAGGAACTTGGTGACTAGCAAGCCTAAACCTAGGGGGTCAGTGAAAAGCAATGAATTTGCTGGCATAAGTGACAATTTCAATGACTAGATACCATGAACATCAGGGCAATGCAAAATTAGAACAACCAAGGGATTTTGGACTCAAGTTAATTGTGAGGGATTTATGCAACACAAACCCAAAGAAAGTGATGAGGAACATAAGCCTAGGCCAAAATGAGGGTCCAAACCAAGTATTTGCAAGATTAAGATGGAATCCATAGAATTTTTTTTTGGGGAGTTCCATCAGTATGCATGATATTTGTGTTTATATTTATATTTAAGTTTTTGTAACTATTAAAGATCTATAAAAGTTTTGCATTATTCTTCTCTCAAGATTAGTGTAGGAAGTTGTTTTACTACCTTAGCTTCCTTAAAAGTGGTATCGAAGCTTGATCAACTTTGGTTTTAGTTGTGGGTTATTGGTTTTTTTGGACTAATCTAGGTTTGAGTGGGACCTTGTGTAGAAGATGCTTTATGATCTTGTTGCAAGAATTTTCAGATGGAAAGGTCATTAGGGAGAATAGAGGTGGATATTTTTTTAAAAATAATTTTGAAATATGGAAGCTAAATATGGAGGATTTGTTGATAGATTGAGATCTATGGGATGCTATTGATGAGAATGTTTCAAGGCTTGTAGATCCTACTTAGGCTACTCAATATGATGTTATGGAATGTAAAGCCAAATTTATAATTATATTTTTTTTGATAGAATTTTCTTTAATTAATTTCTATGAGGAGATCTCTATACATAAACTATGGAAGAAGCTTGGTGAGATATATCAGGCCAAATATTTAGTGAGCAATATTTTCTTGAGGAAGAAGTATTCCTTGAGAATGGAAGAGGGTGGATGAATCACTGAACACTTGGAATCATTTAATATGATGGTGGCTCAATTGGCATCTTTTGGTGTCAAAATGGATGAGGAGCAGAAATGTCAGATCTTGCTTTGTTCTTTGCTTGATTTGTGGGAGTCTCTTGTTATGGCTATTGAGAGTACTTCTATTATTTTGAAGACTCAAGATGTGGTGGATTCCTTCCTTTCTAAAGAGATGAGGAGGAAGGCATCCATCACTACCAAGGAGGCCCTAAATTTTCATGGAAGACCTAAGGAAGAAGGCAAGAAGAATGCAAAGTGTGACAAATCCAAGTCTAAGGGGAGATTTAAATCTCTTGGAAAGTCCAAATTTATTTTTTGGAACTATGGTAAGCTTGGACATTTTCATAAGGAATGCAAAGAAGAAAAGAAGAAGAAAAATAAAAAAATTGACTCTGATTTTGAATTCAAGAAGGAAGATGGTGACACATTCATTGCAACTTTGACAACTCGTGCAGGTAATGATGCATGGTTAATTGATTGAGGTGCATCTTTCCATATGACCTTTAATAAAGATTAGGTTTCTAAATATGAAGAATTTGATGGAGGTAAGGTGTACTTGGGTGATGATTCTCATTAAGACATTGTTCATTGTGGTAAAGTTAAAACTAGGTTTCCTAATGGTAGAATAGATAGGATTAACATTGTGTTGCATATCATTGGATTAGCACAAAATTTGTTATTTGTAAGAAAACTAATAGATGCAAGTGTGTGGGTAGTATTTTGATGCAAGATATAAGATGGTTAGAGGTGCTATGGTGATTACTAGAGGTGTCATATATGGCACATTGTATAAGCTTGATACATGCACTATTGAGTGCAATAGTACTTCTATGAAAAGAAAGTTTGTGGAAGAAGTGAGGGTTTCAACTTCAACAGATGGTCATGTGTTTTGGGTACCCAATGGTGCTCTTTCTTCTAAAATAAAGTTACATATAGAGAAAACTATGTTATGGAACCAAAGACTTAGCCACATTGGAGAAAAGGGTCTAAGGACCTTGAAAAATAAAAAGCTTGTTGAAGGTTTATCTGATTGTAATCTTGAATTCAATTTATGTGAGCATTATATTTATGGAAAAAAGAAATTTCATTCAATTTTACTTGAGTTCTCATAAATCTTATGGTGTATTGGATCTTCTTCATTTTGATAGTTTGGTCCTATAGATGCTCATTTGATTGGTAAATCCACATATTATATGTCATTTATTGATGATTATAGCAGGACATGGGTATATTTTCTAAAGAGTAAATATAAAATTTGCAATCAATTTAAAGAATTTAGAGCAATGGTTGAGTTATAGACTAGAAAGAAAATAAAATATTTGAGGACTAATAATGGTGGTGAATTTTGCTCTAATTATTTTTATAGATTATGTAAAGATTGTGGTATTCATAGATAGAAGACAACTTTGTATTCTCCACAATAGAATGGAGTTGTAGAAACAATTAACAGGACACTGATGGAGAAGGCTAGGTGTATGTTAATTGGTACTGACCTATAACAAAGGTTTTGGGCTGAAGTCTTTTCCACTGCCTATTATCTGATTAACATGTCTCCTACATTAGCTCTTTTTGATAAGATTCCTATAGAGGCATGGTCATGTTGCAAGCCTTCATTAAGACATCTTAGAGTTTTTGGTTGTGAGACATATGCACATGTGTGAAAGGATAAGCAAACAAAGTTGGAGAACAAGTTTGTGAAATGTATCTTCATCGGATATAGTTATGGTGTGAAAGGATACAAGTTTTGGGATCCTATTACACAAAAGGTAATATATAGTAGAAGTGTTATTTTTAGATAAACTATGCCTTCTTCTATTACATTGTAACTAGAACAAATTAAATTGGAAGATGTCATTCAATTTCCTTATACACCTGAGAAAGTTGAACCGAGTCCCAAGGATAGACAAGAAGTTGAGGATATTTCATCTAGCTCTAGATCTTTAGAAGAGGAGGAAAAACCTCTAACGCAAAATGTTCATTGCTCTACACGACATAAACAACCACCTCAAAGGTATACACCTAATGATTGGAGATGTAATTTTTCTTTGAATACTAACATGGATGAACCCAAATCTATAGAAGAGGCAATAGGTATGAATGATGCAGAATCTTGGAAGATTTCTATGAATGAAGAAATGGCATCTTTGAAAAAGAATGATACATGAGATCTTGTACCATTTCCTAAAGGACAAAAACCTAGTGATTGCAAATGGGTGTTCAAGAAAATATTGGTTCAGATGGAGGCATTGAGAAGTACAAAGCAAGGTTGGTTATAAGAGGTTACTCTCAAGTTGAGGGTGTTGATTATGGTAAGATATTCTTCCCTATTGCAAAAATGACATCCATTAGATTTTTGCTTGCTATTGTTGCTGCTTATAATTTAGAGGCTGAGAAAATGGATGTGAAAACTGCTTTTCTTCATGCTAACTTAGAGAAGAATATTTGTATGACTCAACCAAAGTACTACCTGGTGAAAGGTAGAAAAGTAAGTTGGTTTGTAGTTTGAAGAAATCTTTATATGGCTTAAAATAGAGTCCTAGGATGTGGTACCAAAAATTTGATACATATGTGTTAATGAGTTTGAGATTTGAGGGTTCTAAATCAGATCACTGTGTTTATTATAAAACTGACGTTGGTCATTTCCTATTTATTGCATTATATGTTGATGATAAGTTATTTATTGGCAAAAGGAAAGGTATGATTTTAGAACTAAAATCTCAACTTGTTACTAAATTTGAAATGAATGATCTTGGGGCAGCTAAAAAAATTCTTGGGATGGAAATTAAAGGAGATCTAGAGTGAATAGAAAGCTATGGCTTGGCCAAAGTAAGTATGTCAATTCAATTTTCAAAATATTTAACATGAAAGATTGTAGATCATTGTGTGTTCGTATTTTAATTGGAAGAAAGCTATCTATTTCAGATTGTGCAACATCTCCATAGAGATGAAAGACATGAGTAGAGTGCCTTATCAGAGTGTAGTTGGAAGTTTGATGTATGTTATGGTTTGTACTAGACTAGTCATTTCCGAAGTAGTGGGAGTTCTTTCTAGATATATGTCTAATCCTGATAGAGTTCATTGGGATGCAGTTAAAAGAGTCTTTAGATATTTTTGTGGTACCTTAGATTATTCCTTATGTTATCATAGTAATATTATTGAAGATGAGATTTACCTCGATATTCATGGTTATGTGGATTCAGACTAGGTAGGTGATATTGATATCAAATGATCCACTAGTTCTTATATGTTTACTTTATTTGGTGGTGCATTCAGTTGGATGAGTAAGTGATAGGTTGTGGTTATTTTTTCCACTACTAAAGCAGACTATATGGAAGCTACTCATTCTTGTAAAGAATCCATTTGGATTAAGAGACTGTGTTAAGATATTAGAATAAGAAAAGGTGTAGTGACAATTTATTGTGATAGCTAGAGTGTGATATGTCTATCCAAGTATCTGACATTTCATGCCAGGACTAAGAACATTGATGTACAATATCATTTTGTTAGAGATATAGTCGAAGATGACATGTTGGAGTTGGTTAAGATAGAGACATTGATGAATGTTGTTGATTCTTTAAATAAGCCTATGAGCATAGAGTAGTTTAGATGGTTTGAAGAGATTATGGGATTTTTGGCCCTGAGAAATTAAGACACAATGCTTACTCTCTCCCATTGCTCTGCAAGGTTTTCGACAAGTGGTAGATTTGTTTGAAAATGTGTCTCAACCTTGAAATTATATAAAGGTTATTATTGATAGGACATTGATATATAGAAAGGGCGAAAAACTCCAAAACAACCTCAATCAACCAATCTTTCAATCTATAAAACATCCAATGGTGGGTTTTGCTTCACAAGCCTCCATTCTCCTAGTAGTCTTTCAAAATTGATTTTTCAATGATAACTTCCAGAGCAGACATGACATCCAAAATGTAAACATAGTTTAAGATACCTATTTGGTCTTTATTCAACATATCTAAAAACTAGGGTAGGGTCCTTTGTACAGAAACCCTCTAAAATTTATTGTCCTCTTGTTGTAACTAGGCTTAATTCATAATTTGGCTTGGTAACAATAAGGTAATTGCACTCTAGGGTCTATTATTCCACTCCAATGCTTCAAACATGTATTATAAGGCTTGAATCATCAATTTCAATTAGATAGAATAATCTCCCAAAAGATTTTCAACAAAACCCTATGCCTCTAGGGTTCCTAGGTCTAATACATGAAGATATTAGGCTAGGGCAACAACCTCACACATGTCAAAGCTCATTCCCTACCCCTAAAATATTTTGAAACTAAATAACAACTCTACACAATCCATTTCCATTGAGTTTCAAAATTTTCTATTAGTGGAATGGAAGGATTTACATTTATCTTCCCTTCAAGTTACCCCACTTAGGGTTTTAACCAGTTTGCAAAGAATTAGCTCTAACTTGATCAAATCTTAATGAAAATGAATGAATCCAAGTGAAAAAGGAAGTAGATTCACTACTCTACCAATCCAAAATAATCGAAAGCCATGGATGGATTGTACAAATCTATACAATTGACTATAGTAGCAAATTGACATTCTAAAATGCAGAAAATAGATTTTTTTTTTATTCAATCTTCAAATTTCAACATCCAACCTTTTCCTTCAATCAAACAAGGAATTATAAACATTCTCAAACCATATCGAAATGGTTCTCAACTAATTTTAAAATTAAAACTTAACAAAACACCATAAGAACCTATTATGCCAAAATTTGCAAAAGTTGCATTGACAACATTTATGCAACATGACAACTTTTTGTATCTACATGCTAACTCACCCCTAATGACTCAAAACTAACCCAAATTGACATGAAATGGTCCTTGAAGAACTTATTACATGAAAATAACTCAAACAAACCAAAACATCAAATTTGACCCCTCTTGGAGGCATGTGAACTTGGGTGCCCCTACACCATACTCCTTGGGCAAAGAAAGCACAAGTTCCACTTGAGGATAGACCTGAAATTATGCATCCATGTTTGACAATATCATCCTCAGTTATCAAAGTTTCATCCTCCATAGGAAGACCTCTCTGTTTGACCAAGTATTGTTAATATACCTTTCTCCTTGTCTTAAGCTCCTTGTCCAAAATGCATACCAATTAGGTATGTGAAAGATCATGATGGGCCAAAAAGTGGCAATATGATGGATATGTGGCTGACAAATTTTTTTTACCCAAAATTGATGAAATGAAACGTGTTTTTAAAGGAGATTCTCAGCTTTCCACAAATATAAATTATGCTTTACTTTGAATTTAATAAGTAATTATTATTCATTTTCTTTTCAAATTATGACTAAAGTTTGGATCAATAGATTGATTGAAAAACATCTATAGCTTTCAAACGGTATCAAATTTTTTTAATCCAAAACATGAGTCACATTCTGTACTTCACATACTATAGGATTAAAAAGAAAAGAGTGGGAATTTCATGAAGTTTTGACCAAGTTAAGGTGAATTGGAGACACTGGGATTTTATATTTTTAAAAGTTGTAATAAAAAATTATTTTTAATTATTTACTTGGAAAAAATTACAAAAAATATGCATCACATGAGACATGATTCCTCTACTTATATCTAAGTATTATAAAAGATTATCATTTTGTATTGTGGTTGGGGTGGTGGAGACGGACCGCCTACTTATTTTCTTTGAAATTTAGAATTACTATTGCATTGAAATTTCAAAATTTCACCAAATAGATTTAAAAAAAAAAAAAAATGTGGTAGTTTAGAAACTACATTCAATTTTCTATAGATTATATTATTACATATTTTTGAAATAATATAGATAACTTATTCAATTTTTTAAGTCAAGTTGCCTAACTCTAATTTTTCTAAAAAAAATTCCACATAAGGGCCTATTTTTTCCATGATGATCTTGCACATATCCAACTCCAAGGGTTGGCTTGGTGGAAGATCCTTGATCCAATATTTATCTTGCACTGATGAACCTAAATTAGCACTTGCAACATCCCCTTTATAAGGGTAAAAATTTAAAAAAATATTAAAAAATAGGAGAAATGACAACTCGAGGAGGAAGTTCAATTTCATATGCATTTTCTCGAAACTTGTACACCACTTTGCATGGTCCTATTTTCTTCATTTGCAACTTACAGTAATGTCCTTTAGGGAATATTTTCTTCCTTAAATTTTCCAAAACCAAGTCTCCAACCTTATAATGAACCTCTCTCCTCTTTTGATGAGGAATGTGCTTGTACTTCTCAACATTCTTTTGAAGATTCTCCTTAACTTGTTGGTGGAATTATTGCATTGCCACAAAAAAAATTTCACCTTCAACACTCCTCCTTTCCATCCCACTAACATCTCTCAATTCAAATATACCCCTGGGCTGCATACCATAAACAATTTCAAAATGATTTTTTCCAACACTTCTATTCACCGAATCATTGTATGCAAATTCAACCTGAGGCAAAACCAAATCCCATTGTGTTGCATGCTCCTTTTTCAAACATCTTAGAAGGTTTCCAAGGCTTCTCTTCACCACTTTGGTCTACGCATCATTTTTGGGGTGATAGGAAAAACTAAAACTCATATTTGTGCCATGCTTCTTCCATAGAGTTATCCAAAAATGACCAACAAATTTTCTATCCCTATTAGATACAATAATAAGATGTAAACTATGGATTCTTACCACCTCTTTGAAGAAGAGTCTTGTAATGTATGAAGCATCATTAGTGCTCTTACAAGATATAAAGTGTGCCATCTTTGAAAACCTATCCACAATAACATACACTGAATCAAAACCTCTTGGAGTTCTAGGCAACCCCAAGGTATGTGCAGGATCATGATGGGCCAAAAAGTGGTGATATGATGGGTATGTGGTTGACAACTTTGTTTTACTCAAAATTGATGAGATGAAAAAGGGTTTTTAAAGGAGACTCTCAGCTTTCCACCAATATAAATTATGCTTTACTTTGAAATTAATAAATAATTATTATTCATTTTCTATTTGAATTACAAGTAAAGTCTTGATTGATAGGCTAATTGAGAAACATCTATAGCTTTCAAACAGTATCACATTTTTTGAATCTAAAACATGTGTCAAATTCTATGCTTCACATACTATAGGATTAAAAAATTGAATTTCAGGAAGTTTTGACCAAGTTATGGTCAACATATTGGTTTTTATATTTTTAAAGTTGCAATAAAAATTCATAATTAATTATTTACTTGGAAAAAATACAAAAAAATATGCATCACATCTAGGACATGAGTCCCTCTACTTATATCTAAAATATTATAAAAAAAATATTATCATTTTATGGTGGTTAGGGTGGTCAAACAAATACCTACTTATTTTTTCCTTGAAACTTAAGTACTACTGCATTGAAATTTCAAATTTTCACCAAATAGATTTAAAAAAAAAAAACCTAGTAGTTTAGAAACTACATTCAATTTTCTAGAGATTCTATTCTTACATATTTTTGAAATAATATAGATAAATTATTATAATAACTCTGATTTTTCTAAACTTTTCGCCACTTAAGGGCCTTTTTTTTCCATGATGATCTTGCACATTCCCCACATCACAAAATCCATGCTTAGTGATTCAAAAAGCCTATTAGGGATTGGAAGAGGTTGATATAACCCTACATTAGTTCTAGTTCATTTATCCCTCTGACAAATGGTACACTTATCCACAAAGTTTCTCACATCAGTTTGCATTTTTGGCCAATAGTAGAGCCATTTCATCTACTACAATGTTTTATCCAAACCAAAGTGACCTGCAAGGCTACCACTATGATTTTCTTTGATTAAATTATTCCTCATTAAACATTTAGGAATGCATAATTGAGCTCCTTTGAACAATAGACAAACTTGGATTGGAAAATCAAGCCACTTTTCATTATTGCTACTACAAGGTTGCCTATAACTTGCATAAATATCTTTAAAATCTGCATCATCAATGTACATACCTTTCGAAGAATCCACTCCTACGCTCTCCAAATGAATTTCCTACACCATAAGAGCCCTTCTACTCAATGGATTTGGCATCTTGTTAGATTGACCCTTCTTATGCTTAATGGTGAAAGTGAATCCTTGCAAATAATCAACCAACTTCACATGCCAATTTTTTAGTTTATCTTGGCTATTCAAAAATTGGAGAGCATGATTGTTAGTATACACTACAAACTCCTTAGGAAGTAAATAATGTCTCTATTTATTTAATTCTTGCGCCATTGCATACATTTCAAGATCATATGAAGAATATTTTTTCTTAGCTTCATTCAATTTTTCACTGAAAAATGAAATAGGTCTATTTTCTTGACTTAGGACAACACCTATAGCTTGACTAATTGCATCACATTCAATGGTAAAAACCTTATCAAAACTTGGAAAAGTTAAAATGGGTTGCTTAGTAACTTTTTTTTTCAAATACTCAAAACTCGTATCAGCCTCTCGAGACCAAACAAACCTCTTTCATTTATCACCCTTTATTGTATCAATCATAGGAGCACACACATGACTGAAACCTCTTATGAATTTTCTATAGAAACTATCCAAACCATGAAAAATCCTTTCCTCAACCACTAATTTTGGTGTAGGTTAGCTTAGGATAGCCTCAACCTTACTGGGATCCATCTTCAAACTACCATTGGTGACCACAGAGTCAAGGTAAACCAACTCTGTTTTCAAAAACTCACACTTCTTCAAGTTTATCATTAGCTTTTCTTCATGCAACCTTCTCAAAACCAAATCTAAATACCATAAAATGTTATTCTTTAGTTTTTCTAAAAACAAGAATATCATCAAGATACACTACCAAAAACTTACTAATGAAAGGTTTAAGCACCTCTTTCATCAAGTGCATGAAAGTACTAGGGGCATTTGACAAACCAAAAGGAATTACAATCCATTCCTACAAACCTTCATTTGTCTTGAAGGTTGTTTTCCACTCATCACCAGGTCTAATTTTGATTTAATGATAGCCACTCTTGAGATCAATCTAGGAAAAATAACATGCAGCGCACAAACAATCCATTAGGTATTCAATTCCTGGAATCTATATCTTATTGTGATCTTTTTGATGGCCTTGGAATTAGTTTCCATCCTCCATTCCCCACCTTTCTTTGGTGCTAGAACTATGGGAACCACACAAGTCTTAAAATTCCCCTAATGAGCCCCTTGCCAACTAGTTCTTGCACTTGCCTCTTAATTTCCTCATTTTTTTGTGGAGTCATCTTGTAAATAGCTTTGTTGGGAAAACTAGCCCTTGGAATGAAATCAATATGGTGGCAAGGTATTAGGAATCTCATCAACTACTATCTCATCGTACTTCAACAATGCTTTCTCCTCTAAAGGAAACTCCTCTTTCTTTTATGCTTCCATGACAAACTTAGGCCTTACTATGATAGCAAATGCCACATTTTTCTCTTCCAAGGTCTTTAAGAACTCCTTCTCTTTGACCAATATCACACTAGGGCCTACTTGATAATCTAGGCTTTCATCCTTCAATGGTGTGAGGGTGTAAGAAACCCCATCCTTCTTAAGAGAATATGTATTTGTTCTCCCATCAAGAATGGACTTCCTATCATACTGCCAAGGTCTTCCCAAAAGAAAATGACACACATATATTGGTATTATATCACACAAAACCCTATATTTGTATCCCCCTATATGAAAATCAACCCAACTTTGTTCATGTACAACTACTTTCCAAACTTTAATAAGCCAAGAGACTATATAAGGAGTGGTATGAGGGATTCTTTTCAACTTAAGCTTTTCTCACATTTCTATAGAGACCAAATTATCAGTTCTACTTGAATCAATTACAACTTTGAAACATTTACCCAAACACTTACATGTGGTTCTAAAGAGAGACTTTCTTTGTGGAGGTTCCTTCTCCATTGGAACTTTTATGGAGGTCCTTCTCACCATGAGAGACTCACCAACTTCTAGATCAAGATTATGTGATGGAGAATTAACACTCTCATTGTCCTCTCCTTACACAATCTGATTTCTTATTTCTCCTCCAAATGAAGTAGTGGACCGATTTTCAGTGCATTTCCATGCTTGATGGCCTACAAATTTATTGCACTTATAAAATTTACCTGTAAATCCACACGATCCTCCTCTTTGGCTTTCAAACCAGCCCCTATTGTTGGGTCTCATTCCTCTAAAGCTGCCCCTTGATTCTAAACTCTTCTCTTGATTGTTTCTTGATTCTCCTTGTGATCTTTAGGACTTCCCGCTACCAACAAACACCCCTCTTCCTCTAGAATTTCTGGCTCTACCCCTTCTTTGCTTTTCTTGCCTTATCTTCAACTTATCTTTAGCCTTGATGGCCAATTGGTAACACTCTGCTACCGTTCTTGGATTGGTGAGGCTTAATTCATCTTGAAGATTGTATCTCAAACTATTAATGTATCTTGCCTCTTTCTCCACATCATGTTCTACATGGCCTATCCTTATGCTCAATTTTTATAACTCCTCTATATAGGTTTGCACATCCATATCCTTTTGCTTAAGATTTTGAAGCCTTTTGAACAACTGAATGTTATAGTCACTTGGTAGGAATTTTCCCTTGAGTTTTCCAACCATCCTATCCCAAGATGTGATTTTAGACTTCCCCTTATTTCTCCTTTCACCTTGCAAATAATCCCACCAAAGCAAGACACGACCCTTCAACATTATCACAAGCCTGAAGACTCCATTCTGAATCAGTCCACTACTTATCCACACCAGGAGGGTAATATATTCATCTTAGGACCTTCTCCTTCCGCCTCCCCAGCCTCCCATCCCAGCTATCCATTCCTCCTGTTCCTGCAGTCCTCCCTCCACCTGTCCTGTCCCAGTGCTTTGTACTTTCAGCTTTGGGAAAACCCAACCTCCTGTCCTGTCCACCATCCACGATTTGATACCAATTTTATGTAGAGCAGGGGTGGAAAACTCCAAGAAAACCTCAATCAACCAATCTTTCAATCTCTCAAACATCCAATGATGGGTTTTTCTTAACAAGCCTTCATTCCCCTTATAGTCTTTCAAAACTGGCTTTTCAATCATAACTTTCATAGAGGACATGTCATCCATAATGTAAATATAGTTCCATATACCCATTTGGACAATTTTCAATATATCTCAAAACCATGGTAGGGTCCTTTGTATGGAAACCATCTAAAATTGACCATCCTCTTGTTGCAACTAGGCCTAATTGGTAATTGACTATCTAAAATGGAATGCACAACTTCCCTTATCCACACCGAAAAGGGGAACAAAGGAAGAGGGATATGATTTCAGAAAGTTCAAACTTAAGAATAAATCCTTGAAATTCCAATGCAATAGAGATTTAAATCTGTCAAAGGAGAATATCTTTAAGGTTGAAAGCTAATAAAAGGGTTTATCACTAATGCAAAACTTGGAAAATGTAAAATGTTTGAAAACAAGCTATGATATGCGAAAAGACCTAGAAAATGACTTAGAAATGTAAATAAAATAAAACAGAAAGCTCTATAAAATAGAAAGTGTGCACCTAGAAATGTGTTGAAGACTATAAATGTTGGCAATTCTAAAATTTTGACCTATTTGGACTCATACGCCATTTTGGGTGACTTAGTCCTAGATTTGGAAAACTGTGTTGGGGCCCATTTCAGCCAAATGGGTATCTAAATCTATAGAAATATATGAAAAGTATGTACAATGGAACTCATACAAAACTAATGGTGTATGAGTCCACTTTGGATTTTCTGAAAATCTGAAAGTGGAAATGGAAACTCTCATTCTACACTTGCTGTTCCTCCAGGTATCTAAATCTGAAACCTTGATTTTCAACACTATAAGTGACTTCTTATGAATATTTTGACCTAGCCAACAAGGAGATATCTTCAACAAGCTTGTAACTCATTCTTCAATGATCTCCAAGCCTTCAAAGTGCCTAAATCTACAACCACACAAAGAAAGGGAGAGAAATGTTGAATGTTAGGGAATAGGGGTTTGCTTTGGTCAAACCCCTTTTAGGTAATTAAACCAAATAAAAAAATAAGATGAAGAATGAACATGAAATGAAGGAATTATAAACTTTCCATGATGATAAATCTTGAGTTTTTTCAACAATGGATAAAGAATCAACCCTTAAATGCCTTATAAGACTATCTTAGTGACTTAAAATGCTAAAACCCTAGCTTGCTTGACTTGAGATGGAGAATGAATGATGAATGAATGAATTATGAATTATGGTTTTAAATATTATTTATATAGGCAATTCACCTAAAATTCCTATTAATTTGAACCCCAGAGCCAACATGGAAGAAAATTAATCTTAAAACCCAATTTTTCCCACTCAAACCTCAAAAATGGCCCAAAAGGGACTAGTTCGCCGAGTTGGGCGACTTAGTCCCACCTGGATGGGACTCATTCACCCAAAGGGGGGAATGAGTCCCATGGGTGCTCTTTTTCAAGCTAGGATGTTTGGGAGTGAAGAAATCAAGTTTATATGATGATTTAAAGTTAGGTCTTTAATCAAAATAAGCCTTGGTATGCACAATAGGGGGTCATAGGGGTCTATTAATGATGATGTTAAGGGATAGGGATACAAATTTCAATGTGAATGTCTGATTTAATACACTCTACAACATTAAAATGAGGTCCACATAGCTTAGAAAGGCACAATAACCAATGTGAATGTGCAAAACACATTACAACACTAGATTAAGATCAGGTTCAATTTACAAGCCTTCTAGATTAATGTGAAAATACAATTAAATACATTTTAAAACATTGAATTAGGGGAAAATAGGTCCATTAGACTTAAATGCTTAATAAAAGTCTAGAAAAGTGTGAAATTCATTTACAACACTTGCCAGATCAGGTGACGAGATAGTTTGGGGAGCAACAGGGGGAGCCACGAAGTTTAGTAGTGTTCACACAGTCATCTAGAGAGGTGACACCATGGGGTCCTATGATTGCAGTGGGCACAACAAAGTAGCAGATAGATGGGTTACATGCACAACAATGGGCATGGAAGGGTGGAACAACAGATGCAGGTACCACTCTAGAGTATGATGCATGGTGGTGTGTGCATAAGCCTATTCCATTGACAGATCCAGATCAACTAGATCTAGTGGTGTGATGAGGATGGGGTCAATGAGGGAGGAGACGCAGAGGGAGAGGGAGAGGAGATGTAGGGGACAAAGGAGATGGCGAAGATGGTGGTAGGGGTAGAAGAGGAGGGGATGGTGGGAGGAGACAATAACATAGACTATGGAGGAGTGGATCACTTTCTCCTATCCGAGAGGAGGGAGAGGAGGAGGAGAGAGAGGATGAGGGCCATCAGGAGGAGGGCCATTAGGAGGAAGGCTGATAGGATGAGAAAAAATAGGAGGAGGTCATGCTAGATATAGAGGCAGAGGGAGATCAATCTGAGGTAGAGCAATTGGATGTGCTAGCATGTGCCACTATTATGGATGTGGAGGTGGGAGGGCATGAAGATCAACCTGAGGAGGAGATGGGTGAGTAGGTTCAAATCCTAAGTGAGATGATTCTGCATGAAGGTGAGGGGTTTGAGGATGTACACATCAAGAGTGGTACAAGGGACAAAGACACGAAGTTGGTGGGTCTGTAGGCTAGGGTACAAGCACTAGAGGCTGACCTTTAGGCTCTACAGGAAGAGAGATATGGCTTATAGGTGGAGAGGGATACAACTCTCATTAGAGCACAATAGGTAGAGTAGAGGAGTCTAGACTTTATTAATACCTACAGTGGATCCTTAGTAGATATGGTCAGAGTGGTTGCCACTATTGGGTGTAGAGAGTAGTATTTCAAAAATCTCTATGAGGAGATAGTACCACCAAAGTGACAAGCACCTAGTGCTTCAGAGGTTGTCAACAGTGGTTGGTCTCACAATAGGCAGTCTCAAAGCCAATCTAGCCTAGGTAAGAGCAACAACATGGGCTCTGGGGAGCATGGCAACACTAGATAGATTGATTTTGACTAATATATGTTTTACACTTATATTTTGTATCCATTTGTAGAGAAAGGGGATTTTCTACTCACAAGTTCTCTTCATTCAAAGAGCCTCACGGGGTGAATTTCCTTAAACTAACTTAGGAATAGTGTGGGATTTCTAAAATCTGAAAGAGCAGGTCAAGATGATTTTCTAGGCAAACTGACAAGCTCTTGGCCAAAGGAAATAATTGTAGGATATGGATGACAACTCAGCACACTGACATCATAGAGGTGTGATAGCATCTTGTATGGAGTAGAAATCAAGAATATCATAGAAAATGACAAACTAACCACTTCTATTCTAATTGGTAAGGACTCCTAGAATATAGGAAAGTAACATAAAGTGATAGAACTGAAATAAAGTGAAGTAGAAATGATAAAGATAAGGAGAAGAAATGAAGTTCTTACAACCACACAAGTGATGAAACCTCCAACAAATGAATGTCTTCAAAACCTACATGCATGATAACTAGTGAAAGTATTGGGGCTGTATAAGGGTTTGCCTCAGTGAAACTCCTATTTTGGTGTTCCCACCTTTGTAGACAACCAAAAGATAAAGAGAGTAAAAATTAAGGAAATGCGATGTGATAAAAGAAAACACCGCTTGAGAAGGAGGACCCGTATCAAAAAATGTAGGTGATAAAAGCAATCCCCGCACGAGGAGGAGAACCCATATCACAAAGTAGAGATGTAATAGATAGGGGATATGGAATCCCAAAATAATTGCAAGCATAAGACAAGGGAGATGAAGCTTCAAGGCTTAAGGAAGCCAAATAGGGAGATCCAAAGAGTTGCAAGAGACAAGAGTGTTGTAAGAAATGAGCTAAGAGCTTGAGAGTGTTACAAAGAGAGAAGCCAAGAGGGCTTGGAAGTGTTGTAGAAGGTTGTTGTAACAAACAAGAGAGTTGTCCAAGAAAGAGCAAGATGGAAGAATGTCCAAGATAGAAGCCAAGAAGGAGAAGAGCTAAAAAGGAGATAGAGTGAAGCTAGAAGCATAAGAGAGTTGCAAATGAAGTGAAAATATAGCATTTAAGGAAGGAAAATAAGCTTTATAGGTGGTTTCAAGGTGATCCAAGCTGTTACCACCGAAAAAAGAGGCTGACAAGTGGAATACATGCTCAAAAATGGTCTTTTGAATGTTGAAACGTTGCAGGATGCTAGCATAGTGTGCAGACATCCACGTGGTGTGCTAGTGTCTAGACATGTCATGCTACAAAATGAAATGAATGAGAAAGGAACAAGGTTTGATGCAAAGTTGACACGTGAGGGTAGCTACCAAAAAGGAGTGCTGAGCATCCTGATAAGGGAAAAAGGCTAATGCAAGGGCTAAAATGAGACTACATAAGATGCTAAGGGAGTGGACACTAAAGTGGATTCAAGAATGTATGTGAAATTGTGAGGGGTGCAATTTTATGCCATTACACCATCAAGCATGTGAGCTCTATTTTTGGGATTCCTCGAGACTCTATTATGTGACATTATTTTGAGATTATATATATGATGCATTTTTTGCATGGACTATATGCTATATGCTGTGTTATTATGCACAATGATTTATGATGTTTGTGTGATGTTATGATTCCTATGATAATGTATTGTATGTTATGTGATGTATGTATGCAATGATGATGTTATGATAATACTCTATCTATGTTATTTTGATGATGAGATTTTATGATGGATAATGATGTATGCTTTATGATGTTCATGCAACTTATGATGATGTCCTAATGATAATGTATGCATTGTTTTTATCATGCTATGGATGTCATGTATTGATGCTTATGCTTATGATAATGAGATAACAATGCTCTATATATGCATGATGATGTCATGGTTACAACTATGAATGCAATGTTCTATGATCATGGAGGATGTGATTATGATATGGAATATGCTTTATGTTATGATTATGGCTATCATGTATGTATGTGAAGTAATGAAATTTGAAATGGAAATACACCTATATGTTATGTTAATGCTCATGGAATTATGCAAATAATATACAAATGGTTTTATGCAAATGATATGTAAATGCAAATATGTAAATGGATTTATGCCAATGATATGAAAATGGATTTATGAAAATGATATGTAAATGGATTTATACAAGCATGTGATATATAGCCTTTATGAAATGTACTAATGTGAATGCCTATATGATCATTTATGTAGCTATGTTTTTGTGTGTCACAAGACATTGTTAGAGGATGGAAGAAGAGGGAATATTAGATGGAAGGAGTTGGATGTTAGTGCAGAGAAAGAAACACTTTAATATTTTTCCAAAGCACAAATAGGTGTTGCATTAACCATAATTGGGCAGGTTATTGCAATGGCCAACAATAAAAATGATCATATGACATAAATAAATGGTGTACAAGGTTGTACCATCGCGTAAAAAAAATAGTTGTAGACAAGGAAGATCATGACTCATACTAGTAGCCCAATTGCCCTAGTTTTTTTGACACAACCAATGAAAAAAAAATTATTAAAAAGAAAGACACATTATGAAATGCCATTTCTCTTCTAAATCTTGTTCAGGACATCCTTAAGGTGACTAGTATCATGACAAAAAATCAAATGATAGATGTGACCATATTTAGAGACAATATTTGCCAAGAGTGTTTTTGGATGTCTAGAGTATTAATGCAAAGATGTAAATTTTGACAAAGCCTAGGTTTGTGTCAGGTAGGATAATGTGTGATAAATGTCTAGGAGTCATATTCAGGAAGGAAAAGTCCTAAATGGTGTCAATTTTAGGAGCGTTGATCTCCAATGTTGGTAGGGTGCTCCAAAATGTCGGGTTCATAATGCCAATGCTCAAGAAAGACATATCCTGAAGCAGAGATAAATATCAAGGGCCATTCCCTAGAAAGACATATCTAAAGAATGACTGAGAATTGATAGTTTCAAGTTGTTTTGACCAATTTTGACTAGATGACCTAATTGACCGTGTATCATGTGTGAAATGTCAATTTGGTTGAAGTGTTTGTTGAATAGTTGTCTAGATTTTTTGAGATTCGTTTGATTTAGGATGTTGTGATTAGAAAAAGAACAACTCGATAGACCCTAATAGACTAGACCTAGAAGGTATCAAGTTCTCATCGAAGATGGACTTGGCTATGTCATACAGTTAGAGACCACGTAGTTCAATTGAGATTGGATAGAAATACTTGTTTATTGAAGACTAACTGACTATTTTAAACTTGTCCTGATGGACCCTAAAAGAATGACCTAGGGGGCCTCAGGGACATATCAACAAATGGCCTTGCATAGATAGAAAATGTAGAGACCTCATAGTTTGACTAATGCCAAGATCAAGGAAAAAAAAATTAGTGGCTGATATGATGAACTTGTGACTTGTTTATTAGACTAAAATAACAAGTTGTTAAAAGACTGACTTGGGTGGTCTTGGGGTCTCATCAATGATGGCCTTGACTATGTAGCAAGTGCACATAGACCACGTAGTTCAATCATTTTAACTGTGACTTGACTTTGACTGGTACATCAATTCAGACTCTTTTTTTTTGGATTTTTGAGAGTTATTTGGATGTTTTTGTGTTTTTCAACATTTTTTTTTTTTTGGATTTTTGACATGTTTTGGATTCTTTTTTAGGACATTTTACGATTTTTATGGATATTTTCAAAACATTATTCAATTTTTATGGATTTTTTCAAGAAATTTTATGATTTTTATGGGACCGTGTGTGAGACCCACTACAGTTAGGTGATAAGGGTGTTTCCCCTAGTCAAGTATCAGACTAACTAGGATGAATGAGATGAAAAGGGATGTGCTCAGGATGAAAAGGTGGAGAATGTGTGAGACATGATGTCAACCATTGTCAACCATGGAAAGAGATACTGGTATAATGCGACAAAAGTTGCGAGGGTGTTGGATGATAGGGTATTTATTATGGACAAAGGTAGATGGAGTGATAGCAGATGGCAAAGCAAAGACTGCCTACACATGGTCATTATTCACTAGGTTTTCACCATGGTACTTATCCAAAGCACCATTGAAGTGGTTTTCACTATTGGATGGATTATTTTTCTTTACTATTTTTGATATTTTCTCTTTTTTTGTGTCACCAAGATTCCTCTTTGCTAGGTATTCATCAATGTAATGAATTTTTTTATTTTTCAATTTTTTGGTATTTTTATGGTCTTGTCCAAGCTCTCAAAGCTATGTGTAGAACTTGTGCAGGTGAAGGTTATTGATGGGTTTTGATAACTATTCACCTTCAGTTGTAAATAATTGATAAGTACCAAAACCAAAGGATGCAATGATGATGTATGGACCTAGCCAATTAGGCTCGAACTTGTTAAGATTTTCACAGTTAGCTTGATTCTTTGGGTTCTACATCAAGACCAAGTTGCCAATGTCAAATTTCCTTACCATAACTCTTTTGTTGTAACTTCGACAAAGGAAATTCTGATATGCTTGTAGGTGAGTCAAGTCATTTTTTCTATGTTCCACTAATAGTTCTAGCTCATGCAATCAAGACTGTCAATATTCCTCATCATTAATCAATCCCTCCATGGATATCCTTAAGGGGGTACTTTGACCTCAATGGACATGATAGATTTATATTTGAAGACCAAGGACAATGGAGTGGCACTCGTAGGCATGTGGATGCTATTGTGGTAAGCCCATAGGGATGGGCTGAGTTGGAGATGCCAGTCACGACCAATGTCATTGACAGTCTTCTTCAGAAATTTGATGATTGTCCTGTTGGACACCTCAGCTTGGTCATTACCTTGTGGGTAATAGGGCATGGAGAAATGATGTTGAATATGGAATTGTTCACAAAGCTCACAGATATCTTTGTTTTTAAAAGGATGACTATTGTTTGTGAAGATGGATTGGGGAAAACCATATTGACATATGATATAGTTAAGGATGAATTTGGAAATTTTCTTACTAGTTATCTAGGTGAGAGGAATGGCCTCAATCTCTTTCATGAAATAATCAGTTGCAGTAATAATGAATTTATGGTCGTCAGATGAAGTGGGATAAATTTTACCCACAAGGTCAAGTCCAAATTATGCAAACAACCAAGGAGAAATGATTGGTCATAGATCCTATGTGGGTCCATGAATAAGGTCACTGTGTATCTGACATTGATGACACCTCCTCATGAACTTAAAAGCATCTTTCTCCATGGTTGGCCA
>VDFB02255775.1:0-49004 GCA_007258455.2 Sequoia sempervirens
TTTGATCAACAAATCTCCTACATCAATGTTATTGGAAAGACAACCATGGAGCATGGTCTGGTAAAAATCCTTTGATGAGACATCTAAGAGTAGTTGGTTGCGAGGCTTATGCTCATGTTCCAACTGAGAAGAGGTCAAAGCTAAAGAACAAATTTGTTAAGTGTATCTTTATTAGCTATGGTGTTTATGTGAAGGGTACAAGCTTTGGGATCCAAAAGCTCAGAAGGTTCTCTATAGTAGAAGTGTGATCTTTATAGCATGGAGCATGGTATGGTAAAAATCCTTTGATGAGACATCTAAGAGTATTTAGTTGTGAGGCTTATGCTCATGTTCCAATTGAGAAGAGGTCAAAGCTAAAGAACAAAGTTGTTAAGTGTATCTTTATCAGCTATGGTGTTTATTTGAAGGGTACAAGCTTTGGGATCCAAAAGCTTAGAAGGTTCTCTATAGTAGAAGTGTGATCTTTATAGAGATGAAACCTTCTACTTTTGATATGTAGCTAGAGAAAGAGGAGAAACAAAAGGAGGTAGTTCAAATTACACCTACTTCAAAGAACTATGCACTCATGTTGGACCTAATGATGTGGAGAGATCAAGCAGCTTTGAAAGTTCTAAAGAAGAAGAAGAACCTCAACCTCATCCTTTGAGGAGGTCTACACGAGTTAGGCGGCAACCAAAAGGGTTTGGTTATTCACTATTGGATTCCATTTGCATTTTTACTTTGATTACTAACATTGATGACCCTAGGAATGTTAGAGAGGCCATAGGTATGAGTGATGTAGATTCTTGGATGCAATCCATGGATGAGGAGATGGATTCATTAAAGAAAAATAAGACTTGGGATCTAGTACCTTTTTCCTGTTGGATGTAAACCAATTAGTTGTAAATGAGTTTTTAAGAAAAATTGTAGTCCTGATGGCAATGTTGAGAAGTGTAAGGAACAAGAAATTGGTCACTAAGGGGTTATTCCCAAGTTGAGGGAATTGATTACAGTGATATTTTTTTCTCTTGTTGCAAAGTTGACATCAATTAGATTTTTGTTATCACTTGCTGTTGCATATGATTTAGAGATTGAATAGATGAATGTGAAGACAACTTTCCTTCATGGTGACTTGAAGGAAGAGATCCATATGTCACAACCAAAGCAGTACATTGATAAAAGTACATAAAATTTGTTTTGCAAGTTGAATAAGTCTTTGTATGGTTTGAAACAATCACCTAGGATGTGGTACCAAAATTTTGATTCTTTTATATTGAGTTTTGGTTTTTTGAGGTCAAAATTAGATCATTGTGTCTATTTCAAAACAATTGATCGCATTCTCATTATTTCATTATATATTGTTAATTGGGAATGGTAAATCTTTGATTTTTGATTTGAAGTCTCAACTTTCAACACAATTTGAAATGAAGGATTTAGGTGCAACTAAGTACATTCTGGGTATGGAAATCAGAAGAGATAGGGAAAACAAAAAACTTTGGTTAGGACATAGTAAGTATGTGAATTCTATGTTGGAAAGATTCAACATGGCAAATTGTAGACCATTGTGTGTTCTTGTTACAATGGGGACAAAGTTATCAGTTTTAGATTGTCCAAAATATCCTAGTGAGGTGGAGGATATGATGAGAGTACCTTATGCTACTATTGTTGGTAGTTTAATGTATGTCATGGTTTGTACAAGACCAAACATTTCCCAAGCAGTGTGAGTCCTTAGCCAACACATGGCTAATCCTGGACGAGTACATTGGGATGTGGTAAAGAGAGTATTTAGGTATTTGTGGGGCACTTTCAAGTATTCCTTATATTATCATAGACATCCTACATGATCTTTGCATTTAGTTTGTATTTGCGGATTCGTGGATTCAAAATGGGCAAGTGATATTGACAGTAGAAGATCCAATAGTGCCTACGTCTTTACTATGTTCGGTGGTGCTATAAGCTGGATGAGTAAGCAAGAAGCTGTAGTTACTTTTTCCACTACAAAAGTAGAGTACATGGCAACTAATCATGCTTGTAAAAGATTGTGTTTAGATGTTGGGATTGATGTAGGGATGATTACTATTTGTGTGACAGTTAGAGTGTTATCTGTTTAGCGAAGAATCCCACCTTCCATGCTAGAAAAAAACTTATTGATGTTCAATTCCATTTTGTATGTGACATGGAGGAAGATGGTAAGGTGCAAATTGATAAAGTTGATACTTTGATGAATATTGTAGATTCCTTGACAAAACCAATGAGCATGAAGAAGTTCAAATGGTGTTTAGAGTCTATGGGCCTTTTGGTCCCCAGCAGTTGATTACCTAATTAGATTGGTTCTTGAAAGGTGTTTGACAAGTGGGAGAATGTTGGGAATTAAGGTGTCTCAATATTTATAATTTCCTAGCATTAAAATATTAATTTATTAATTCTTATGTTGTATTTTCTTGCTCATATTAATTTATCATCTAATGTGACTTGGCACAGTGAGTTGTCAGCATATTGGGAGGTGACATGGGATGTGAAATGGATGTTGTGGTATCCACAAGGAAATGTAGGCATCCCACTTTGGGAAGAGATTCTTAGACATGTTTCAACATCTTTAAGGGATTCTATGACAAATTATGATAGATTCTTATGACAGATTCCTATGATGGTCTTATGAAATGTAAGAGCAAAATTCTGTGAAAGGCTAGACAAGTGATGGAAGACATATTTGCATGGGGAAAGTGGGCACCTAAGTTTGACCTATGGCAGTTTGTAAACTGATGTAAGAGGCATCTTCTATATTTAGCCAGTTATGATAAATTCTCTTATAGTTGTAAGAGTTGTCATATATGACAGATTCTATGACATTGTAAGGCATCTATCATACCTATTAGGGGAAAATTTGTGGTGCCCAAGTATGGAGGCATGTAAAGGGGTTAGGAATCATGTGAAAAGTGTCACATGAGTCAAATATGTGTTTGAAAAATGTTCCACATGGATTTGGATGCCCATCTTTTGTATCTTATTCTAGAAGCTACCTTCATACTTGTATTCTCTATATATTGGATGTCTTGGAGTGAATTTAGTATGTTGTTTTTGTAGGTATTGTTATGCTATCATAATTACTTCAAAAATTTAACACTTGTGTATATTCCTAAATAAATAAATTGCAAGTGTGTTGTAATCACCATTGATTTGATAATACATTGTGTAGGTTTTGGAGTGTGGAGTTTTTCACCCGAAAGGATTTCCCCATGTATATCTTGTGTTGTGAGTTTATTATACTTGAATGTGTTGTTTTAGTAATATTCTTATTGTGTATCTCATATTGTAACTGAAAAAGAATTAAAATTGTGTATATCTCCTCTTAGATCAACATTATGAAGCATTTATGCATACCTTGCTGTCTTCGTGGTGTGGATGTCCCCAACTTCACATAGAATTGGTCTGACATTGGGAAGATGGTGAATGACACATCTATTACTTCTGTCCAACTTTAAGTGGAAGGGTTATCAAACCTATCATAGGGCGAGTAAAACCATCATGAGTTTTTAACCATACTTTTGGTTGTTTATAAGAATATTTATAAATTTCACACACAAATAATAATTTCTCGATGAGCACATTCTCTAGACACACAGGATTAATGAGTATCCCTGGTGTAGGTTTATCATTGATACAACCAACAAAATAGAGAGGGCCATTTGGTGCATGTATGGATGCATCAATATCTATGAAAGAAATGTTAGGTAACAAAGTGTTTGGCCCTTACGAGGTTGGATATCTATTACATTAATCATATTATCTACACCATCATCAACATGAATAGCTTGCACAAAGTTAGATGTATGATTTTGTATTGGATTTGTGAAAATTTACCAATTTTGATTGGGTGGGGCAACAAACTTGTTTCCTTTATTATTAACATTAGCCAACTAAATATAATTAGAACTTATGAGTTCTTACAATTGATATTTAAGACACATACATCATTTTGTGTCATGTCCAGGTGTATGATGATATTGGAAAAATGCTTTAGGGTTGAAATTCTAAGACAAAGGTTTTGTTCTATCCATGGGTCTAATTGGAGGCAATTGGATTTTCTTACTCAATAATCATAACATGATTGAAGGGAGTTAGGAAATTGGGTAAATTGTCTATCTTTTGGCCTAAATTGATGAGTTTACTTATGACTGCAACATGTAATTCAATGTTTGTTTGAGATGTGTTTATCTTGAGAAAATTATTATTTTTCTTCTTAAATGGTTGATAATTATTTTGAGGTACGGATTCAAATTTATCAATAGGAGTTGATGAAGATGTTCCCTCTTATTGGCTAACCTATATATTTGATAGTCATGAAGAGAACTACACAAGTGTGTAAATGATGAATACTTCATCAATAATATCTTATCTATAATTTCAGGTTGAAAATTTCCTATGAACACCCTTTGAATATCAACATCAAGAAGACTATAGGATATTTTTGAGTAAAGCAATTGATATCATCCTATAAAGTCTATTATGTTTTCCTTAGCTCCTTTCTTGTAATGCACTAAATCAATTAATGTTACTTGAAGACCAATGCATGCTTGAAAGTGTTGGAGAAAAGCATCAAAATGTTCATTGAATGAATTCATGGAGTTATTTGATAATGAGAAAAATAATTCCAAGGCCATGCATTTCATTAATCTAGGAAAGAGTTTATCTAGGAGCTTATCTTCAAAAGTGAAGTAGCTACATAATGTAGTATAAAATGATGCATGACTATTAGGGTCTCCTTTACCATTATACTTCTCAAATCATGGTATTTTTGTGTTTTGAGGTATGAATTTTTTCAATATTTCAATTAACAATGGACTCCTTTTAAGATATTGCAGTGGTTTTCCATTTTGAATTTGATTCAATGTGGAGATTTGTTATTGAAGTGATGTCACATTTTGCAAAATTTGGTTTATCATCAAATAATTGTTTGGCATGTTTTGAGGGTTTGTTGAGCATGGTGGGATTGTGTAAATGATTGGTAGACTACTATGTTGCAATTTTATGAGAGGTGACAAATATTGAGGTGTTACTTGTGGTACCACAAAACTATAGGGATTCACACAAGAAAGACCTAAGCTTGGAGTTAAGCCATTTGTGTGTTGTATCTACAATTGGAAAAGTAAATGTAGGAATAAAAGGTATAGTTATGGGGAGATAGATTTGTTTTCCTCCTTGGTTTTGAGTATATCCCAATTCTTGAATGCAAATGACTATCGTAGGGATGCTAACATCTACTATATGAGCTAGACTATGTAAAATATGTATTCCTTGAGTATCATTAATTGACTTCCTAAGGTTATCCACAATAGGAACTATTTGTTTGACCAAAGATTTAGTACTTAAGTAATCTTGAAGTCCCTCTAAATATTTGTCCAATTGCTTTAATTTATCTTCAGGAATGTGGGAAACAAAAGTCTCAACATCTATAATAATTGTTGATTGTAAAATTGCCATTGGTATTATGGGATTAGGGATGGAGTCCAAAATGGGTTGGGTATTGATAATATATTGCATTAAAGAGTTGAAGGACTTAGGATCCACAATGGATGTAACAATAGTGTAGGATGCCATAAGTTCTCAACTACATCTCACAGGGGTATTACCAATAGTACACAAGGAAATAAAGCTCATGTGAGTTTCAAAACACTTAGGTATGCCCACTATGAACAAGAAAGCTCAAAATAGTCACACCAAAACATACAAGATCCAAAATCAAAGAGAAAAGACATACAAAAAGCATAGTAATAGATGTCTAATAGATATTTGAGCCAAATTAAGCTGGACATGGGCACAAGGAAAAATGTTAAGTTGGAAAAAAGAGACTCTACAATTGCAACTAAGATCTAGCACTTTTCACAAGGCCTAACATTTGAGATTAGGGGATTGGTAATAAAATTGACTTGCAACCTGAAAGGTGAGTCAATCAACCCCTTTTTCTATGGGTAGATGTTGTGTGTGATTGATAATTGGAAATGAATTTGGAATGAAAATGCAATGATGTAACTAAATGACTATGATAATGTACTATTTTGATGTAAATGTAGAAAAACTAAAAAACTAGAAGTGAAAAGAGTAGACATGTGTGCACCTATAGTTCAATTTTGAGCTGATTTTGAGTGGACTAGGATGCAAGGATGCCCTAGTCTAAGTAACTAAAACTAAAATATTCTTTTGTAGTCCTCATGTACCTAGTCTGTAGCTCCCCCCTTTTTATATATCATTGTCAGATCTTCATTTGTTGATGAGATAATTAAGTTTTTGAATCTTCTCAAGTTGTAGGGTTTGTATACATGAATGAGTGAGTTGCCTTTAAAGCTTCCTCCAATCCTCTTCAAATCTATACTTACACATTCAAAAGGAGAGGAAGGGTTGTGTCATATAGGGGATTACCTTAGTCAAACCTCGTGTCGGTGTTTCCACCTCCACAATAGCAAAATTGATGAAAGAGAGCTTATCCTTTTGAGGGATAGAGGGTAAATGATAAATTAATGATGAATCAACAACTTGTTGCAACTCACCACTTAGATTTTATCTCCTTGAAGGACTGAAGTCACACACATCACCTCAAGGCTTGATTTGACTTGAAAACCTACAAGAATTAGTACTCACAAATAAAATACATGCATGAACATAAGAAAAATCACATAAAACTTGACATGATACTTTGATTATGAAATGTTGCAATAATTCTGCTAAATCTTCTCTTGAATGCTCTTGAATTCTTTTAGGAAACTTAATTTTCTGAATTGAATTTTCAATATTCTCCTCCTTCTTCATTAAAATTGTTAAAATGTTAAGCATTTATATGAAATTGCTCTAATTTCTTGAAAAATAAATCCCAATGACCAACAATCAAAATTTTAATTTCAAATATGAAATTACTACCACCAACACTTTGAATTTTAGGGCCACATTAAGGGGACTAGGACACAAGGACACCCTAGTCCAGATCCCTCAATTTTTGGATCTAAAGTACTAGGAGAAAAATATTAAATGTGTACTTGGATATTGCATATTTAATTTCTTGGAATATTAAAATAGTCCATAGGATGCATAATTTAGGAAATTAGGTGTACAATTAGGTCCAATCACTTAGGGGTGAGCAAAACATAGTGTGAAATTGTCAAGGGTAACAATTTATGATGCTACACATAGTTCACCGCCCTTCAGAATATTTCTTGCACATAATTTGTCACTAGCATATACTTCTATAAACTCTTTTCCATGCACAATCCTCTACTATTTTCTTGCTCTAATAGAAAATTTGGGCTTGCACTTCTTGTCTATTGTTAAGGAAGCTTGAAATCTCTTACAATTATACATAGTCTAATCACAGGATCATACAAGCTTGTTCTTAATACTTCTAATTGTTTTTCATGATCTATCTTGATAACCTAATAATTCATATATTCACTAAATGCATATGAAACAAAACTCCACATCCCTAATAATAGTGTTGTAATCTTTAAACCCTCCTTTTTTTAATTTAAAAAGGCAACTTCCAATATTGGCACTACATGTAATTCTATTGTACTGATAATATTAGAGAACAAGGAGGATACAAGGGAGATCAAACCAACTAAACCCAAAGAGTAAATTTTCTAACCTATTACAAACCATAAAAAAATCATACAATAAACTAATTTTCTAATACAATTGTTTAGTTGTCCTATAGATGTGTAAAAACCATAGTTGTCACTATAGATGTATATATATGCACTTCTAATACAACGGTTAAGTTTTCCTCACCCAAAACCTTATTGAAAAAAAATTGCATCAAAAGAAGAATTAAGACAATCATTATAGAATTAGAGATTGTATATATATAACCCAATATAAAATGAGATGGGCTTATTTTCCCTTGTGAATTACTGCTAGAATGATTGAGACCTAGTACAACATTGAATGTGAGAAAAAAATAATGAATTGAGAACATAAGACCCAATTTTTTGTCCAACAATAAGATAATAAAGTATTGCATTGAAAGCCAATTATGTAGAACACAAAATGGAAAATGTAGAAATAGGGATAAATGACATGCCCCATGTATATAGAAAATTATCTATTGTTGACAATAGACCTAAACCTATGTATGTAAGAAACATTTTGGGTGAAGATAGTTTTTTTTTAGCATAAGCAAGAGGAAGAATGAGTATAGGCCATCCACCTATTTGGAATGAGAATGAGGAGCCACCTACTTCTCCCACCTTTCCTAAATTAGAATTTGGTTAGAAGAGTTGCATTGCATTATCCTCCAACCAAAGCAATAATACTTAATGACACAAACACCCAATGATGTGACCCCTTATTCAAGGGTGGTGATAGACTTTTAGAACAATTGCTCTTATTTTAGTTGTCTTGAATTCCATAAGTCAAGTCATTTGATTGATATATATCATCTTACTACTGGTCTTCTAGCCAATCTTCTTTATTTCCTTCAATATTTTAAGATGTAATTTCAGGGTACATTTTATCACTATAATGATAATTCTAATTCCTCTTTTGAAGGTGTGATAGGTCAAATATGAGCGTTAGAAAATGAGCAGCAAGTAAAAGAGTGCAAATAAACACCAAAACAACCTACACCTCAAGATTAGCCTAAGTTGGAATCAACACAAGATAAAAGCAACAAATGAAACCTTATACCTTGTGTCGAATCGATCATTTGGTTGGCCCTTCAATTTTTGATGTGTATGCTCCTTGGATGGCAAGATGCAAGCTAGATGATGATGTGAAGATGGATGGAAATAGATGAAAGCATGAAAATGGCTAAGTGTAGATTGAGAAACAAAACTGCAAGAGTTTGGCTAGAAAAATGATCTCCCCCCAAAATGAGAGAAAAGAGGGGGTATTTATAGGAATTTTGAGAATTCCTAGAGGAGATGGATGGCCAAGATTGAGCCACCAAATATCAAGATGTAGGGCTAAGGTGAGTTGAGAACTCACAAGCCCTCACATCTTGACATGTGGCAAGGGAGAGTTTAAGAAAGATGAGGTGGACATGAGGTGCAAAGAGAAGTACATGACATGGATGTACTTCAAAGGACCATAAGGTTGGTCAAGATATCCTCATAAAGGATGTCCTTGTCCCCAGGTAAGGAAGGACAAGTGGAGGAATTAAAATTCCTGAGGAAAATATTCTTATGGGGATGAGAGAAGGAATTTAAATTCATAAAATGCATTAGGGGATCAAAAGGTGAATTAAAAATTCACATAGGGAAGGGAGTTGCCTTGTCAAAAAAGAAAAGCATTTAATAGGGTTGACTCAATTAAGTGATTAGGATTGTGCAAGTACTTGATTAGACTGATTAATGAAGATTAGGAGAGAGTTAGATTTCACATGTGACTTGATGTGACAAGTCAAAGATCACATGGGGAAGAGTAATGAAGGATTAGAGGAGGGTTAGGTGGCTAAGAGAGATTAGAGGCCAACTTGCAAAAGTTGGAGGATGTGACACATCCTAATCAAGGATTAGGCATGTGCACATCTAATGATGGGATTAGAAGAAGGATTAAGATTAGATAATAAAAGATGGAGAATGTGACATAAAGGGGATTAAATAAATAACATATTTATTTAATTCACTTGATGAAAAGAGGATTAAAGAGATAAGGTATTATTGATTAAATACCTTAGGGATTTGGCATAATTAAAGATATTAATTAAATAATAGCAGTATTACTTAATTAATGAAAATAAGATGAAAGGGGATGAATTTGGATAAATTAAGTGTCCAAATTTAGATGTCCACAGAAGGAAATTATTTACAATCTCTTAAAAGGATCTTTCACATCTTATGAAAAAAATTCCAAGATTTCTCACTTATATCTTTCATTGTTTGTTAACATAAGCCTATCATTCCCATATTCTTGTTTTTTCTATCAAACATTTTATTGCAACTTCCCATTCCATCTCAACATCTCTTCTTTAGACAACATTTATCTTCAAAAAAAAATGTGGGAAGAAATTTTTTTGGGACCTACTTACAATTGTATGAGGCAGCTAGTCTAGATTTTTAGTGATAAATATGACCACCACATGCCTAGGTACTTGATCCAAAATGTTTGAGATGGCATTCCATGTTTTACCTTTCAATGTGATGGCACCCACCCCCCTTGTAGGCACATAAAAACCCACTTTAAAAAAAGAAAACATGTTGAAAAGGAAGGTTGTGTTGCTATAAGAAACCTCACACAACTTTTAAAGAGGTGTGCACACGTTTTATAGGTCAAATAACAAGTTTAAGAGGCATAAAATAAGTTGCAGAGGTAATAACTAGATGGTTATCAAAAATAGACTGTTGTCGTGGGCACTTGCAGCGCTGGCTGAAGGTGACTTCAAAATTTTAGCAACATAAAATACTCAAAACTTGCACACATCATTTGATACTCCTAGAACTACAAACTCATAACCAATATAACTCATAGATACATGCATAGAGACAACAACTATGAAGAAAATCTTATATTAACTTTAAAGACCAAATTTTTACACACTTTACATGCATTTGCATAAATATCTACAAAATAGAGCTCCCTCTATCATTCCTCTTTGTCCTCTTGTTTTTGGTTACGATCCTCTATGGACACTGACAAAACATTCTTCTACTATCTTCCAATATTCTCTATTTTCCTCTTCTATTCCTCCTATTTCTATTGTTTTGAATCTCCTTTTCCTCTATCTTCCTTCCTTACTTTTGTTGGTTTATTCTTCCCTTCCAACTAATCAAAATATGGAAGCTTCTCCCAAAAATGTCCCAAAAATCCCACCTAAACAGCTGCAATGTTCAAAAACTTGCTTTAATCCCTTCACCTACCTATTTTTGACTTCAAAATATCCTACTCAAATTTTCCCTTTACCATTTTTTTAATGTTATTGCTCATTGAATGAGCTCATGGGAGGTAGTTTCTCTCAAATAAAAACAAAAATACAAATTTAAAATATAATAACTTCTAGCTCCTTCACGTGACACTAACTAGAAAATAAAAATATATTTAAATCAAAATGATACCCCTACATCAAACTACCATGCTAGAAAGATTTGTGATCCCCTGCTCATTGTTGTTGCAGGTTAAAGGTCCAGTTGTTGTGGGTCAACAACTCTATCATCTTGCATTAATTGGAATGATTCTAGCTTTATTGGGCTTATCCATGTTGCATCTTCCACTAGTCTACCATTCCATTTTACTAAATACTCATTGTATTATTTTCCCTTTGTCTTCCTAATCACTCTTGAATCCAAAATATCTTCAATTTCCTCTCGTTCTTTCTTGGGTAGTTTCTCCTTCCATTTTTATGGTAATTATTTCTATTATTCTTGTTGTTGTGATGTCTCTCCCTCATGGTAAGTATATAAATCTGAAACATTAATTATGGGTGAGATTTCTAAACCTTTAGGCAGCTCCAACTTGTAGGTATTTGGTGAAAACTTCTTGATGATCTTGCATGGTCCAATCTTCTTCCACTTGAGCTTGTTGTAGGCATGGCTAGGAAATATTTCCTTTCATAAATGTGCCAATACCATATCTCTAACTTCAAAAATCCTTTCTCTCCTCTTTAAATCTTGCATATATTTGGAAAACTCTTCTCCCTCAACACTTTTCTTATATCCTTCAATATTTTCAAACTCCCTTGATTCTGAAATGCCTCTAGGACTATTCCCATAAACAATTTGAAATGGAGTCTTACCTCGTTGTGTTCTTGATAGTCCAAGAATAAAATCCATGTTGACATCTTCCCATGGTTTCTCCAGTATGGGTAATGGATGATATAGGCCTATATTTTGACACCCTCCTTTGGTATATTGACAAATTTGACATTCTTGCACAATTTTTTTGATTTCTTCCCTCATTATTGGCCAAAAATATCTTTCACTAAGTTTTTCCATTGCCTTATCAGATCCATATTGTCTAGCTAAACCACCACAATATTTTCCTCTTATAAAATATGCCTCATTGATCCTTGAGTTATACATATTTGTTGTCCTTTGAACAACAATCCATCTTGTATAAAATAATCCATCCAAGGTGTCCTGGAAACATTAGTAGGCTCCATACATGTTTTCCATGCATCCTTAAAATCCAAATAATCTTTATGTAACTCTTCAATGGCATCAAACCCAACTAATTCAACTCTCATTTTAGTCAATAATGAAAACCTCCTACTTAATGTATCCTCTCTTATCCTAATTTAATGATATCGCCTCTTTAAGTCATTTTTTGTAAAATATCCAGCCTTTCCCAAACAATCTGTGAGATCATCCATTCTTGGTAAAGGAAAACAATACCTTATTGTTATCTTGTTCATGGCTCTTGAGTCCATGCACATTCTCCATTCACCATCCTTCTTTGGTGCTAACACAACTAGTACTGCGCATGGGCTAAGGCTTTCTCTAATCATTCCTCTTTCCAATAACTATTGCACTTGTTTGTTCACCTCTTCATTTTCTACAAGTGTCAATATTTAGGTTTCCTTGTTGGGTAAACTTTCCCTTGTAATCAAATCAATGTGATGACTGATGCTCCACATAGGTGGTAGTCCTTCCAACAAATCCTTGGACACAATTTCATCAAACTCTTCAAGCAACTCCTTTACTTCTAAATGCATGTCATTGTTGTCCTTTGTTGCATCTACTTGTAGCTCCTTGGGAACTATTCCAAAACATAGTTTCTCCCCTTTAACCTCTTCCAAGAATTTCTTCTCTATCACTAGCAACATTCTTGGACCACTTTCCACCTCTTCTTCCTTAGTTTCCAATGGTGTAAGAGTGTGTTTTCTTCTATTTTTTCTAATGATTAAGTGTTTGATCTTCCATTATGGATTACCTTCCTATCAAACTACCATGGCCTCCCTAAGAGTAAGTGGCATACATCCATGGGCATGATATCACACCACACCTCATCTTCATAAGTGTCTATTCAAAAATTCACAAGGCATTATTGATCAACCAAGAATTGGTGCCCTTTTTGAAACCATGAAACCCTATAAGGGGTAGGGTTAGTTTTCATTTTTAACACCAACTTGTCCACCATTTCAACTAAAACTAAGTTATTAGTGTTGCCACTATCTATTATGATTTTCAACATTTTCCACTTGATTTACATATTGTTCTAAATAAAATTTTCCTTTGGATAGGTTCATCTTCTTTCTTAACTGGTTTCAGCAAGGTCCTCTTCATCATAAGTGCTTCTCCTCTCTCAGGTTCATCTAGTTGGCTAACAAACCCTACAAATTCATGATCACCCTTTTCTATGTGTGCACTTGTTTCCCTTGTTCTCTTTGATCCTTCTAGTTTGTGTTATGGGCATTCATAAAATCTATGGCCTGATTGTACACAATTAAAACATGTGCCTTGGAAGCCTCTACCTTGGTATCTTCCATATCCAGCTCTACCTCTCATAGGGTATGTTCTTGATCTTGTTTCGTCTTTCTCTTTTTGAATTTTTGAAGGAATAGCCTCCTTACCATGGCTGTAGTTTTTTTGTTGTTGCACCTTTCCTTTGTTGAATCCAACTCCACCTTTGTTTTTTCCTTGATTCCTTGCCAATTTCTATTTATCCTTTAGAGAATACTGGTATGCTTCTTCCCCATTTCGTAGCCTTATCATACTTTGTTCATCTTGAATGTTCAACCTCAATCCATTGACATATCTTGCTACTTTTTCATGGTCCAATTCATTATGACTAGATCTGATGGAAATCTTGTAAAACTCCTACGTGTAGGCATTCACACTTAGCTCCCTTTGTCTCAATTTTTTCAATTTCTTGAGAAATTCCAATTGGTAATCTCCAAGGAATAATTTCACCTTAATATTACTTACCATTGGATCCCATCAAGTGATCTTTTCTCTACCATTTCTCCTTCTTTCAACCTGCACCTCTTTCCACCATAGTGTTACATGACCTTTCAACCTTGTTTGAGAAACCTTCACTCTTTTGGGGTCCTCTGCTTCATCATACTCAAAATATTCCTCCATCTTTGTTATACAATCAATTAGTTCATCTCGTTTGAAACTTCCTGAAAAGCTTGGTAACTCTACCCTTGTTCCTTTCACAATATTGGAAATAGCTCTATAGACACTTAAATAAACCTAATTGATATTATGCATCTGATTATGATAAATTAACATCATTTCTTCCTAAATCACTTTGAACTAACCAATTAATTAAATAATCAACATTATTTAATTAAATTCATCAAATTCACCTATTAATCAAATAATTAATTTTATTAGATTAATTCACCTTTCTTCTGACTAATGTTCATCATATTTAATTAAATCAAATCCTCCTAAAGTCCTCTCATTTGATTAAATAAATAAAATCAAATTTCACAATCCCCTAACCCATTTAGGTTAATTAAATCTTGAATTAATTAACTCTAAATCACTTTCCAATCATCATTAATAAATCCTCCAAATTTTAAATGCTCGAGCATTAAATCAACCCATGTTCAACTAACCGGGTTGCACATGAAAATAATTTCTTTTAATTATCTAATTCCTCTATTTATCCTCACAATGACATATTCCTAAGAATATTCCTCTCAACCACCTCTTCATTCAATTTCCCTCAAAATATTTTAAATAACCTCTTACACATTCATTAACTCCTCTTACATTCTCATTAACTCCTCTTACATACTTTCAAATCTTCAACCATATTCATTTACTTTTTCTTATAGCCTTTCAAATCCTCAACCATTCTCATTTATTCCTCTTACATCTCCTTTACTATACGCATTCCCCAAAATTTGCTCCATCCTCATCCAATGGAATTGTGACAAATGTCACATTCCTATTGGTTCCTCTTTTATCCTACATTCACCAAATTCTCTCATTCCTCAACCCTTGAGTTCTATAAATAGAGGCCTCCTCTACACAATATGGATCCACAAGTTAAAAGCATTCTTATTATAGCCATTTTCATTCATTTTTCATCACATATTAGCTAGTTTTATCATTATTTGGAGTGAACTCATGCACTTGGAATTAACAACACCATTGAAGCTTATTATTGGGATTGGGAAAGGGATTCTTTCCACATCAAAGGAGCACCAATCCCCCTATGGGATGAAGGTTTGATTAATTTAGATGAGTTTGCATGCTTTTGTATTGTTTATTTCATATTTTCATCATGTTTTCTTGTCTTTCTTGATTAAGAATCTCATAAGGAGTGCTTTGTTTGGTTTTTTAACTTGATTAACACTTGTTTGTTGTCTCTTGTTAGTTAATTGTATATTAGACACTCACAAGCTCATATAATCCTTCTTTCACTTGCATCCATATCTCCATCTGCATTGTCACCTTCTTGTTCAACCATCCCTGCTCCTCCTTCATCATCTTCACTATCACTTTCTTCATGTGCTCTGCCTCTTCTCATTCCACATTCTATTGCATTCATTCTTTCCTACATTCCTCTTAGGATTTCCAAAACCTCATATATTTTTCCCACTGCTTTTGTAGCTGCAACCTATGCCATCCTTCTCCTTGGAGGCATTCTACTGCTCTAAGTCACCTTATTTTTTTTTTCCTTCCTACTATAGTGTTCTAGCTGCAATATCCCTTGTTGTAGGGACACACCCACAATTCATACTCAAAATGGATTACTCTAACACCAATCTCAGCCCACTATCCTTCTTCCCATAGTTTTAGTTGTGCTTTGATACCACGTTGATGACACACACCCCCTTGTAGGCACCAAAAAACCCACTTTAAAATGAGAAAATAGGTGGAAAAGGAAGGTTGTGTTATTGTATGCAACCTCACACAACCTTTATAGAGGTCTACACATGTGTTGCAAGTCAAATAATAAGTTTAAGAGGCATAAAATAAGTTGCAAAGGTAATAAATAGATGGCTATCAAAAATAGATTGTTGTCACGGGTACTCATAGCGCTGGCTATAGGTGACTGTTTAGAATTTTAGCAACATAAAATACTCAAAACTTGCACACAACATTTGATACTCCTAGAACAACAAAATCATAACCAATATAACTCGTAGACACATGCACAAAGATAACAACTATGAAGAAGAAAATCTTATAATAATTTTAAAGATCAATTTTTACACACATTTGCATAAATATTTGCAGAACAGAGTTCCCTCTGCGATTCCTCTTTTTCCTCTTGATGTTGGTTACAATCCTCTATGGCCACTGATAAAATATTCTTCTATTGTCTTCCACTATTCTTTATTTTCCTCTTCTATTCCCCCTATTTCTACTATTCTAGATCTCCTTTTCCTCTATCTTCCTTCCTTATTTCTGTTGTTCTTTTCATCTCTTCCAACTAACCAAAATCTAGAAGTTTCTCCCAAAAATCCTGCCTAAATAGCTGCAATGTTCAAAAACTTGCATTAATTCCTCCACCTACCTGATTTTGACTTCAAAATCTCTTGCTCAACTTTTCTCTTTACCATTTTTTAATGTTGTTGCTCATTAAATGAGTTCACAGGAGGTAGTTACTATCTCAAATCAAAACAAAAATCCAAATTTAAAATATAATAACTTATGAATCCACATCAAAAATCCAAATTTAAAATATAATAACTTATGAATCCACATGGAACTTACTAGAAAATAAAAATATATTTAAATCAAAATGAGATATGGATGAAGAAAAAACCCAATTTTCAAGGAGACTGGTAATATTCTCATGATCCAAGATGCTAAAAAATCCAATATCCTTTACATTCATACTCTTGTAGGTGCCCTATGCTAAGTTAGAACTATACACCCCATAGGTTCTAGGTTGATCCAAAGAATGACAATTTAAAGTTGCAGTGAATATTATCACACATGATGTTTTCCCTATACCATTAGGACCATAAAATATGTACACCAACCCAACTTTCCATCTCAGCATAGCATATGCAACCAAATTTTGATCCAAAAATTCCTTGATGCCTTTGGAGCATACTTTTGGGTCAAGAAGCGATGCCCAGCTTCATAACTCAAACTCACACTACCTTCAAGGCCTCTCCCAACTCCAAATCGGTCTATTGACTTGGTGTCAGAAGTAGAGTCATGATCTTGTTTGAAATGGTGATCAACATAGAGACTAAGCTCACCTGGAACCTTTCCTTCAACACTTTCTTGAGATGCACCTAGCTCAATGAGTAGGGTAAGTGCCTAAAAATCAAAATCAAATTAAGAATGAGAGTGGTCTGAGATTTCTAGAACTATAGGAAAAATCTACCTGAGAACTGGGATGGCCTTGTGGAGCAAGACCTTCCATTTCCCATGTTGTTGAATTTGATAGTCCACATGAAAGGCTCTTGCCTATGATTTTTTATTGTCTTCCCTCTTTGGTGAATTTTTGACCAATTCCAAGGAGTTCCACATCCATATTTTAGGAGCTTGCATAACTTCTAGTTCAATATTTCTAGTTTGCAATTTTGTCTCTTACAAAATTGCAAACCCTTATGTCTTATGTGTACCATGAAAAAGATAATTTGAAGCAAGAGAAAGACTCGAGGCCTCATAAAGGTGTCCTAGTTCCCTAGAAACTTGATGTGCATGTGATTTATTTGAACCTTTAAACTTACACTTTCTAGGCCTGCTAGACTCCTCAGCTGAGATATGATAGTGACTAACTGATATTGTCTGCCCCTTATTATTTATTGTGTAGCTCAACTAAATCTCTTCTCCTTCTTTCCTGAGTCTTCAGTAATAATACTACTACCTATATTTCTCCTAAATCTATCAATTGGAGAAATTTGGGAAATTCCAAAACCTCTTCTCAACTCTTTCCTTAGTTTTACCATGAAGGTCAACATGTTGATCACTCATTTTATGTAGTTTCTTTCCACCACCCAAATCTATATTATGTACCTCATATTTTCTATCGCCTACAAGGGAAGAAAATCCAAAGCTCTGTTCATGTGATTTTTTCTCTTTGTCTATTATCTGCTCCATACTTAAAATCTCCCATTTATCTAAAGAGGATTCATGATAAACCCTATACTGACTATGACCCTCAAGTCTTCTTTACATTTTTCTGATGTCTCATCGATATGTACAGTTGACACATTTCTTGAATTTTTTTGCATAAGTATTTATCTTTGCTCTTTGTATCTCCATTTTTTTTTTTCTTTCAACTTGAAGAATCAAAAATGTCAAAACCATTGCTACAAAACAACACATCTAGTACTATACCATATGGTATTCGCCTACTATAAAATGGTGATTTTCTAAGCTCCACATTATATTGCAAATTTATACCAAGTTGTGCAATCTAGTTCTTTCTTATTTCTACATTAATTTCATTCTCAATAGTGAAAAATATTATTTCTAAATCATCTTCAACAATGCTTCTAATATGAATTGTTTTCCATGATTATCAATACCAATTTATTTTAGCAAGCAATCTTTCTTTCTCTTCTATTTTAGAATAACTTGGATAGCACAAGAGAAGAAAATAATCTTGTGCACAAACTCGATATGGTTTCATTTAACTATGAGTGGGAAAGCTTTGGTATATGTTAGCCCACTTATAGTTAAGAGAAAAAATCACATGTACATGCCTAATATTGGAGGATAATAATACTCAAGGGAATGAACAAACATTTCAATGCTCCTTCCACTCATCATGGGAAAAATTCCACATACATAAACCTTCTAACAATATCCTTAAAGTTTGGAAAATGAAAACAATCATAACACCTACATTGAATACTTGAAAAACTTGAAAATGACTATTAAAGAAGGTTGACACTCCATTTCTCATTTAAAAATGGTGTTTGAAAAATTTCTAACCATAAGATTATCTTGGAAATTATTGTGAAGAACCTCAAAGATGCTACAAACCCCAAAGGAGTTGACCCAATCCTATTAGGATTGAAAGTCTTTACCAAAGAATGCAATGTGGACTTGTGTTACCTATAGGTATACTATGTATCATGTACTTTTAAATTTTGTCTTCCTTTGTCTTTAATTTCTTACTTTCCGCCCAATTCTAAAGTCTTTGCTTTCATTTCTAGCTTTTGTCGTGGGATCCTCTAAGTTTCTAACCCCTTGATGGCCCGACATGTTCTCCTTTTGTAGCGTCAAGAGTGTTGGTATTTTGTGTAGTCAGAGAGTCAGAGGTTTTCATAACTTCATAACTCCCGACTTTGGGTTATAAAGTTTCAATTTTCCACAACAAAGCGATATGTTGTCCATCCCACATGTTTCATGGAACCGCCTATGCATTTAATGAGGTGTACGGTACAACCTAGAAATTTCTTATCAAGTATTTTTGCAAAGCACATGAATCTTAGGGTTTTCTTTACCGAAGATCAAAATAAGGCACCATATTAATTCAACACCAAACACATATCTTGTCATCTTACATGACTTAAGGTGGTGGGGATTTTTTTTGTTTGAGTCTTCAGTTGTACCTCCGCCTTCTACAATTATTTCTTCAAGCATACGAGTGTTCCTTTGTGTACTGTGAGCTCATGTAGGTTGAAAATGAGAATTGTTGGCTCGGCGTAAGGGACACAGAGTTGGGACCCTTTAAACTAGAGGAATTATGGGCATGTTTGGAAAGTAACAAAAAATCTGTTGTCGACATAAATTTTTTAGAAAGCAGATTAGCTCACATTAGGGGTTTTTCAAAAGTCATGTTGAGCACGGACCTAATAGGCACATGTGAGAGAAGATATATTCCAGAAACACAAGAAATCAAAGTTGTGGATGAGACTTTCATTGCTAGAATTTCTCCTCAAGTAGTTTCCCACGTGCTAAAGATTCATGAGAGAGCGCTCATTAAGGACATGTCTGTTGTGGTGACTAGTGAGATTTTCAAAGCTAATGAGGACTGGTGCAAGAATTCTATAGCTAAGGGGTGGTTGAAGTCAGAGAAAAGAGGTAAGTCACAGTTACCTTCCAAACTTAAGAGAATGCATTTCAAAGGGGAAATCGTAGATGCCATTGCTTTGTTAGATCACATTGTTGGAAATGCGCAAATTGAGGCTTTTGAAAATTGGATGTGTTAGTTTATTTTGGTTATCTGTGTTCTTGCTTAATATACATTATAGCCAGTCAAAGATCCTTTTGGACAAGATTAAAGCCACATGTACCTCCAACTTCTGGCATGCCTATATATAAGTGCTATCTATAGTTTACCAAGCAAGTTGGAATGGGAGATTTTTTCCTTGTCAATGATGCATTCTTGATGGAAGCTGTGAGGAAATTGGATGGAAACCTTGAAATGTGTCTTTCTCCTGAGTCAATGTCTTTTGTATCAAATTTTGCAAGTTTTTGTATTCAATTTGATAGGTTTTCCTACTTGAGGATAGGAGGTTTTGAGAAATCCCCATTAAAATCTCCTAGATATCTTGAATATTTGTTGGTGTTCTTGGAGGTCTGTAGGAAAATGGCCGTGGTGAATGTAAAGTACATGAATATGGGGAAGCGGGGGCATGTTTTCCCATTGAAAACTCTTTCCTTCACATGTAAAAATAATCAGATGGACAAATGTGCTGAAAGAATTCTTAAAGAGTATAACCTCCAACATTTATTCATGAGGGCTAATTTTGATAGTAAGGGTTTCATGAGACAAAATTTATATGGAGGGAGTTCATATCAGCATCAACCTTCTATTAAGGACTTTTGGGAAGATTGTGTTGATGAAAATGAAGTCTTGAAAAGAGATTATATGAGGTTAACCATTAGGAAAATACAAGTTTTTGGTCTTTCTTTCCAGATTCCTGAAGGTGTGACTAAAGATTCAGTGGTCATTGACCCCGAATATGAAAAATTGTCTGCTAAATCTCATCCCAAGGTTGACTGGAGTAAAAATGAATTTTTTGAATATGAATGTACGAGCTACTCCAATGTTGAAAATAACTTAGGATTAGTTAGAAGGAAAATGGCGACAAGTTGCAGGTTCTACTCAAGAACCAAAATCATCTCAGAGAAATGAACAAGGGTCCATTTAGACAGTTACAATGGGTACATCATCAGGGAGATTGGCTACTAGGTCTTCTAGTGCAAATTCACAGTCTGGGGGTGATGGTGAGAAGCTTTAAGAGATGGCTAAATTGAAGTTAGTGTGCAAACATGACAACATATATACCCCTACTCCTAAAAAGAAGACCAGTCAAATGACACCTATGCCTGAAGATTTTGATGCCATTTTTAAGAAGATTGTTGAAGACAATACCTTTGCTCCTTTGTCTAAAATACCCTCTTCCCTAGTGGAAAATATAATCATCACTCCTAGTGATTCTAAGGAAATTTCTCAAGGGAGTGAGGATTATGTTTTGGTAGAAGCCTCCCCAGTATGGTTGAAAAAGGTAGTAGAGAAAAAGAGAAAATATACTCCTACAACAACAGTTGGAGTAGGTATGGTTGCAAAGTTGCTCTAGACTTACTCACGGACAAAGAAAGCTTAGAAAATGTTGAGAATGCTAACTGACCCTACTTTTGGTAATCAAGTATTGGGAATTGCAGATCCTATAAAGGATCTAAATGAGGATGAGATAACAAGAGCTGACTATAAGTCACACATGTTGATATGGGGCCCCAAATACTTGAAGATGATGTGTATCACACTAATTATTCATTCAATGCCTTGATTAAGTGGGTAAAGGAAGAAAGAAAGGAAAATGTGACATTGCAATCTCAGGTTCTTGATTTAAAAAAAACTTTCTCTTCTATAGTCCCCCCTTCTATATCCAATGGAGCCTCAAGTTCTCAGGAAGAAGTTATTGATGGGTCTACAATGCAATTAATCAAAAATAATCTAATCTATTCCAAAGCTTCCAGTGAATGAATTGATGAAATTTCTTAGGAGACTATCCTCTTTATTAGTAAATATGTGCTTTTCTACACTCAAGTTGTTGATAAAAGGAAGGAATTGATGGGAGATTTACATTAGATTAGGAAGGATCAGACCAACCTCTAAGTGCTCTCACAAGAAATGAAAAAGTTGATTTCCATGGATCGAATGAAATTGATCAATGAACAAATTGTGAATGATCCAAAGGAGTTAGATCATTCTTGGTTCAACTCATTGGAGTGGAAACTAAGCATTTATGACAACCTGGTAAAGGAGATTTTTGAGGCACTCAAAAGGTATATGGACATGCTAGTGGAGATTAAAGGAAATTTTCATGACCTAAAAGTAGAGATAACTGATGAGTTTGATGAGAAGATTCTAGATTCAAAGGAAATTTGTCTAAAATTCAAAGAAGTATTCAACAAGGAGATGGAAGATCCTGCCACAATGACCAGAGAATCTTTCTCAAAGCTTGATAGATTGCAAGTCTACCTCAATTCCTTTAAAAATAAAGCAAATAGGAGGTTTGACGCTCTAATCGAGTCTAAGGCTACTCTAAAAAAATGGAGAACTATACTATAGATCGTTGTAACACCAAGGAGCAAAGAGATATTTACAATTATTACCAGGAATAGAGACTACAAATCTAGGATGAAGGCACAACAAAAATTGTTGCAGCAAGAAGTGGTCGAGGATCTGGAAGATGAATAGGCTTAGGCGGAGAAAAATGATGCATAGTTATTTTTAGTATTTCATGATACTTTATTTTAATTTGGCTCTTTTAAGTTAAAGACTCTTTTTAATTTTTTGGTACGGTTACTTTCAAGAAACTATTCCCAAAGACAATTGGCTTATACTTTAAATATGGGTTTGGCTAATGTGATTCAGATCTTTTGGGAAAACTTTGATTTACTCATTAGAGCAAAACTTTGTTATCTTGATTTATTTATTTCTGTTATTCTGATATAGAAGACAATGGTGGAACTTATGTATTCGTAATCTTTGAATTATGGTGTATGAATCTATTCTGCTTATGTTGAATGTTCTGCCAGTGTGTGATCTATTATTGGAATGATAGATACTTTTATTTGTTACATCACTATAGTATCGTTTATCTGTGAATAAGGATTCTGTGGTGATATTTGATTTAACTTTAGTTGTGGAGTATTTTTGGTTTTATCATATGAATTCAATGAATGCCTTTAAATATTTCTAGTTAAAATCACCTTCCTTTATTTGCTTTCTGGTTAAAAGCAACATTAAAAATTATTCACTGGATATCAAATGAAGGTAGCTGCCACCTTTTAAAATAAGTAGAGAATCGGTCTGAAAATTATATTATTACCGATTCAACTATGGTTACATTTGTCACCTTAGTGGGCATGAGAATATAGAGTTAGGTGATAAATCTATCAACCAACAACTTGTGAACATAATAATTCCCTTGAATTCTTTTTGTTGCAAAGACGGTTGTCATTGAACCAAAAGATTGACTTGTTATTGTTCGATACAACTGTTGGATTTATACAAGATCCAAGATCCATACGAGGTAATTAAACCATGTCATGAAGCTGAAGCACTACACTATCTCATGCCGAGGAGACCAAGGGTGACTTCTTGTAACAATCCCGCCAATGCAAGAGAGGGGTTCAAACTTGTGACCTCGACTTTGATACCAATTGTTGCAAAGATGATTGTTGTTGCACCAAAAGATTGACCTATTAATGCTCGATACAACTGTTTGATTTATACAAGATGCAATATCCATAGGAGGCTGTTAAACCATTTCATGAAGCTCAAGTGTCATTTTGGCCCATGTCAAGGAGACCAAGGGTGACACCTTGCAACACTTTTAACAAGGTCAAGATGTTTTAAGAAACTTATTACATGAAAAAACCTTCAAATAGGCCAAAAGGCACAACCTTATGACCTTGAAAAATAACTTTTACAAAAAAAATCTCTTTGAAAACATTTTCAACCATTCTAAAGATCTTAGGACATGAACAAGACTTTTTAATTGACATGAGAAACCTAGTAAAGGTCATTTTAAGCCAAAGGTAAAAATAGGCTAACACTTTTGGCAACCTCTGTGAAATTCTTGCTTCCTAAGAATCTAAAACTAGTGGCCTTACATATCCATTGGGTATAGGATTCAAGGAGACCTTAAACAAATTGAGAAACAAACTTGACAACTAGCTGTTAATACCTCAAGAATAGCTAAATAAACACCTAAACTAGAAACTAACTAATTGTGTTTCAACACTTGGAGGAAATTATATTTAAAAAATTATGTATCAACACATTGAATTTAAATAAAACATATCCTAACTTACACTAACCAACGAATGAAATTAACTCAAACAAAAACATTGACTAGTTCCTTTGAATAGCTTCCTTTACTCATCAATTTGAAATGCTTCACATGTTAATGAGTGGCCAAGAGGAGGTGGAATAATAACAAATGTTTAACCAACTACTATGATATCTCTTGAAGAATGAAAGAAAAACTCTTTTACCTCTTTATGTTGGCCATACATACTACTAAATGTAACTAGAAAATTAATATTTTTTTTAAAAAATTATTTGTAAAATTTTATTTTTAAAAATAATTAAAACTAAAACTACTATCATGGGAATTTTTTATTTGTAATTAAAAAAAAAATAACTTAAAATGAATTATTTTTTATCCTTGTAATATTCGTATTGTCAACAATACAATTCTCACATTTTTCTTATCATCAACAACCCTAACGCCGTGATCAATCAATCGATTGATTTTTAGCTTGTCTAGGGGCAACATCATATTTCTCTTTGTATTGTTGTGCATTATTTCTTGTGTATATTTGTATTTTTTTGCATCTATCATGGTTCTTGTAATATATTGCTACAACATCATGATCTTCCATATCTTGGTGTACTTCAATGACATATGCTTGCTAGTGATCTTTTTTTAGTCAATCCATGTTTTGGATACATCATCGTCTTAGTCATCTATATCCTAGAGCTTAACATCCATTATAATATTAAATAGAGGCTTCTCTTTTCTTTTCTATTTTTTTATAGGTAAGTTTTGGGTCTAGAGCCCACTCCCAAAATAAAAATAAATGAAATGTAATGTGGTAGCTTTAGAACCACAAGTGGGGAGCACAATAGACAATGAATTGAATTAGAAGAAAAGGATAGGCATCAAGAACCTAAAAGGGAGCTATGATAACAAATAATAGAGTCTAGAGCATGAGATCATGAATAAACTAGAATCTATACAAAACCAATAACCCCCGAACAAACAAGAGCAAGCCATAATTCCTATTTGAATAAGCCCCTCCTACTACTTCTCCTCGTAAGAAGGGAATCCATAGTCCATTGAGTTTCATCGTAATAGTATCCCTACCTTCTATCGATAATCTCTCTTCTTTATATTTTTGTCCTTTACTCTTCCTTGTAGTGATAATTTTTTGTTTTGATATGCCACTCATGTATTTGGGTAGTGGATCACTTCCTTAGAGGGAAAATCACATCATTATGGTCAATAGAATCTAGTTACAATGCAAGGGCTCATACTTTCCCTAATCAAACATCTCTTCATCAATTTATCAAATTTCATTTAAATTTATACTTATATTAGGACTCATTATGTGTGGTGCCTTATTTTGAAAACTCAAACCTAGGATCAGATCCATGCAATGTGAAATACTATGTATTAGTGAAAATTCATCACATATTCCACTATCCATAATGTCCCAAAATTCCTTCAATATTACCTCCACTATTGGATCCTCAAAACCATGTGGCTTACTTTCTTTTATAGTGTAGGATTCATGACTAATCCATATAAATCCTACAATTATTTTATTTCCTTAAGAATATTTTGGAAATTAGAAACATTAATTTCCTTTTTGTTGTTTCTTCCTTGGCCTTCATTAGTTTTAACTCAAAAAAATTCCACCTTTGTTGATGGTGAATGTATTTTCCTCCCATTATGGATGTCACAAACATCATATTGTCATGCTCTACCCAAGAATACATGAAAAAAATCCATATGAATCACATCACACTATATATCATCAAAATAACCTCCAATATGAAATACAATTAAGAATTGATCCTTCATAGTCATTTTATAACCCTTTAGTAGCCATGTTTTGTGGTGATGTGTCAAGTGTTTAAATGACCTATTATACTTGGATTCTAGAGTGATGCATATACATCCACATGATGCACTAATATCTATTGATATTTTATTTTTACAACTATTTTTTTTAATAATGTTACCTTTCTTCTATTAAATTCATTCTAACAACCATAAAATTAATACTAATAGGAATTTTGAGTTGCATGTCTACCTTCTATTTTGACTCTAATTTTGAATATAACACTCAGTCTTTGACTCTCTCTAGCTCTCTATGCTCCTTTTTGCAATCATTATTCATTGAATATCTTGATGTGAGTGTGACCAATATTTTTCCAACACTTTGAGGGTTCTTTGAGCACACTATATTCTATCCTTGATTTCCTTGGCTCTCTTCCATTCTTGATGACTTTTTTTCTAATGGTATTTAGATATTGTCATCTCCATTTTGGTGTGAAGTGATTGTGTTAAAAAAAAAGAATGTGAACTATTGTAGTGTTTTTGGTGCTTCTTGTGTTATATATTTTATTTGACACTCTCACACACACTAGTTTATCATTTCTTATATACCTCTAAGTGATATTCATGGATTTTACTTTTTAGATCTTAGTTATAGCTACACTTAGGTTAAGTGCACACATATTTCATTTTCTTCTTCATCGTTGATTAGCTATGGAGACTAAAAGGTAAATAGGTTTTTGGCTATTCATGGCGAGCTCCCAAGTAGTCCAAACCTCTTTTTTCCAAGCAACAAGTTTAAAAACTATACAAATACAAAAAGGTTTGCATGCATTATTTTCTTGTCACATTCATCTTATTGTTTTATTTAATTTAGTTGGTTTAGCTTTAGTTTTATCATTTTGGTATTACATTTTACCTCTTTATTTTTCCTTTCATTTTTCCTATTGTGAAAGCAAGTTGAAATATGGATAAGTAAATTTGAGTTTTACAACTATCTAAGTTGATAACATCTAAATGGAACTATAGTGTGTTTGTTGGATGATAGTGCATTGCTTGGATGTCCATACATTGTGGCCACATATTAGAAATAAAGCTCCATAATCTATATCCAAGTTCCTTATTCCTTATTATTTTCACTCTTAAAATTATTTTAACATTTATGTATCTGTATTTTCCTTTAATTACTAAAATTTCAATTTAGCTAAACTTGACATCTTAGGTGAACCATTCCCTTTTGGTGGACCTACTTTTTTACTAAATTTTTTAATTTAGTAAACCTTCCTACATTATAAAATTATGCCTTGTGTATTATTGACACTCATAATACTTCTATTTTATGAGTTTCACCACACAGTCTCTTTATTTTGATAGGGTTGTTCATAGAAACTATCAAAATTATTCCAAGATTTATTCTTCACGACACACTAATACAACTCATATTTGTACTACTCTTATTTTTTTCCAACTTCTCATATAATCCAAATGCTACAACCCTTCCATCTCTACCTAATTCTCTTCCTACTATATTTCATGATATAGATGTAGGCTTTGAGGTTGCCCTCCATATGGGAGTTGAGGCTCAAGTCCATACACTATATAATTATTTATCAAATTTCTAATCTCGCCTTACTAGTGATGAGGATAAACAACATGGCATGGGTCCTATTCCATAGGGCCATATAAATTATGTTGTCCCATTACTTGAAAGGTATTTTTTTTGTGTGGGATATCTTTATCATCACCAATGACTTGTATACTAAAAATTCATGATTCACTCTCATATCACAAATAATCAAATTTATATGTCACTACCTACACTAAATGTTCACATGAAAAATATTACATATAAGGATACTTCCATAATATAGCTTGGTATTGCAAGCGCTTCCTCTTTTGGGATGTTGTGAAACCCCATTTATTTTTATGGGTTTGTTCTTCCATCTTAGCCTTTGTCATTTACCTTTGCTACTAGCCTTCTTGGTGTTGTTTATCCTCTTAATCTCTTCGATATTTCTAATATATTTTTTGTCACTACCACTTCTCAATTTCCCCTTCACATGATTGACCTTGTGATAAACTAGTTAATGTAGAACATGGGTAGTTTACAAAAACAACTTGCTTCACTATCTACTTCCTTGTAGCCACTTCCTACATATATTGTCACAATCCACTATCATTTGAGATCCTTTCTACTTCTCTTCCTACTATCTTTGAGGTCCCATTATTTAATAATTGTAATGGAAAATATGATACACAAATAAATGTATTTACATCTATCGTGTTATGCAATAATTTCACAATGATTTTATTTTTGTATATAAGACATTAGAAAAATTATTTGCATGGTCTTTTAAATACATTGTATTGGATGATTTTTCTCCTTAGCTAATCATTCCATTCATTATTTTGATCAATTGGTAAATTTATTCCTCCAAAAAAAAGTAAATGTAGGCCCCAAGGTCACTTTCATTGAGTCGGTGCACTATAAATAGGTCCCTAACAAAAAGGTAATAGATTTTATTTTTCTGTAGATACCTAAAAATGTCCTAAGTATATTGCACATCCTAGTTTTGCTTATTAACACCATTTCTCACATTATTCACCTAATTCCTCTATTTAATTAAACAATATCCAATTATTTAGTTAAAGTCACTTTATTCTCCTATTAATTGAATAATTAAGGTTATTTGATTAATTCATAATTTTCTCCCCCTTTGATTAAATAATTTTAAATAATTTAATTAAAATGCTAATAAATCCCACTTGATTAAATAATTCACAATTATTTAATTAAAGTTCTTAATTCCTCCAACTTGTACAATTAAATGATTTTCATACATTGTTTAATTAGCTAATTATTCCTCCAATCCTCCAACTTGCATAAATAATATTTCATTTTCAAGTTTGAATTCTTCCCTCCAACTTGAAATATCTCCAACTTAATTCCTAAAATTTAGGGATATTATTGAGTCTCTCATGGACTATGGACCTGTTGTCAATAGATTTGCACCCTGCTGAATGCAATATTCAACAACCTACTGAAACATGGAAACCTTCTTCAGATGTGGGTGATATGAACAAAGAAGGAATCTCCAGGATGAGCTGGTTCTCCGAATGATGAATATTATTCTAATTATTCTAGGAAAAGGGATAAAGAGATGAACTAAAAAAAAATCTGAATCTAACTGAGATTTCACTTAAAGTTATAAAATTCGAACATTGACACTCACAACATCTTTCCCATCACAATGAAACTCACAACCTCACTGACACATACTTTCATTAGTATTTTGCATGAAGATTCCTAAATGAAATACAACAGGAAACTTGAAACTATGCAATTCTGAAACACAACTTATAACAACAAGACATAAAAGGATTCTGATTTGAACCACAAAGACATCAAATTGCTTTTATAAAATTGAGACAAAAATGAGAAGGAGAATACTGTTGCTTTATTAAAACTGAAAGAGTGAATAATTCTGAACTGAGTACAAAAGGGTTCATAAGCTCAAAATGTGTATGAGCAGGAACTAACATCTGAACTGAGAAGGAGAGCTAAAAACTAAGTCTTTCAAAGACATAACTCTCAAGAAACCCTAATCCGAGCTCAGAAAAATCTCCAGGAAAAAGGCTTCAAACTGTCTTAAAAAACTGCCTAAAAGCAGAAAAAAGCAGACTGCTTTTATGATGAACTTGTCAAGCCTCTAAAAATAGGCTGAATTTGTTTAAAAAGCTCAAAAAACACCTTATCTCTCCAAGATAGGTCTCAAATCCGACCAAGAGAAGAAGTCAATAAAAATCCGTTAAAAATAGCAAGAAATCATAAAGCAATTTATAGGAGATTGCTTTATGATTTTGCTTTACAAGATTGTAGATTCTCACAATGTCTATTTTTTGCAATTAAAGATTAAAATATTTTGCAAAAAAGAACACATCCTTATATCTCCATTACAATATCTGATTTTCTCACAAAATCATAAAAACATTAATGCACATCATTATCTTCTCATCATCTCATCAAAAATCTCTCAGTGATTTCTTTAAAATCAATTTAAAAACAAAGAACCCTAAATAGGAACTAACCCAAAACAAAAAAGATCCTAGGTCATAAGGTATTCATCACTACACCCTTAATTGATTTTCTCTTAAATCAATAACACAAGATCAAATACTCATATTTCACTAAGGCATAAAACAAGTCTTAAGACCTAAAACATCGACTTAGCACATGAATTTTCGGCCTCCACACAAATATCAAAATTCATACTTGGATTAAATCATAATGCAAGGATTATCCCATGTGCTATTGACCAAATATTCTAGATAATCATGATGTTTCTCGAATTAGGGCATGAGAAAAGAATGCCAAACCCTAATAATGATTCATTTTGCACTCATTACTTTGAGGAAAATGAGCTATGCCAGTTAACATGCCGCTATGATGGACCTCGAATCTAAGCTCGTGTGCCTTGGGAATCTTCACTACTCCTTCAATGGTTGAGCTCTTCAATGGGTAAGCTCGCTTTTTGTATTATTGAGGTTCTTTCACTTCATTTCAAAGAAAGAGAAATTCTCATGGCCGTGGCTTGCTCATATTTTCTGACCTTCTCTACATTCCTATGCTCTGCTCCTCTTGGTCGTCATGAGCTCAAACTAAGCCTCTGTCAGGAGACTCCATGAGAGAGCTTGCTTATGGGTTTTTTCTTTCTTCTACTGTCACAAGGGTAAGCTATCTGCTCATTGCTTCTATGACTTCGCATTTTGTTCACTCTGGCCTTATGGCCGCAACTACCACTATTTCTAATGCCTTTGTTTTGTATTTTTTGTGTTTAAATTACTATTAAAGCTCGAACACCAGTTTGAGAGCTCGACTCTTGGTTTCTGGATGCTCTGTGAAGCTCTTGGCCGCAACTATACACAATCTCCACATACATGAACTGGTAATCTTTCCTTTGCAGATATTTTTCTCTTTAGAGAATTAAAGAATCTCTCCTTTAATCATGAGTTTCTGGCCATTTTTAGGCCGCACCAGATGTATATTATAGAAAACATTATTTGAAATTTTGGGCTCAACCCACAACAAGAAATTTTCCTTCATGCATATTCGGGGACATATCTGCATATGGGTATCATGAAAAATTGAATGAAACTATGTTTTCTTCATTTTGAGACTCGGTTCACTATAGGGAACTCACATTTTAATGTCTTCTTGTTGTCTCATACAAAATTTCATGTGGGTTATCATTGTAATTGCATTTTCTATATTTTGAAGCTCGGCCCAAAAATGGGTACCCCGTATATTCATTTTTAAAAGCTATGAGCTTGATTTAAGAAAAGAACTCCTTCTCTATACCTGTTACCTCACAAAAATTTCTCAACTAGGCTAATAGAACAAACTATTTTGATGTTGTGATAGGAAAACCCACATGGATGGCCGAAAATAGAGAAAATTTGTATATTTACTAGAAATCCCAACGTGGGTACTCGTTGTTTGTCTTTATTTATCTTTAGAAATGAAAGCTCCTGTAAGAGTAACAAAATCTGTGTATTCATTTGTATTTAGTCTTATGGGTTTGACTCAAATAACCAATGATCTCTGTCTTTCGTTGATATGTCTATGTCTTCTTTTAATTTTCTCCGTATAAGTGCTTGATACTTAGAAGAGAGAACAACATTTTTTGAAAAATCCCATATGACACAATACCTATCTTGTTGTTCTAAAAAACAAAACACAACCATATGGGTAAAATGGAAATGTTGAAAGTCTTATTCATATTTTATTTTCACTTCTCAACCTTCTTTATGGAAATGTTGTATAGATTCTAATCTTTAACAAGACCTCCTCTTAGATATTGAATGAACACTAACACTCTCTATTCCTGAAGCTCGTTTGTAGTATTAAAAGACTGCATCTGTGTAAAAAATCTTAGCCTCTTTAAATTATTCAAATTCTTATATTTTCACCATTTGATAGAACTGAAGGCTTAACTAAGACCTTCCTATATATGCACTTGCAGTATGCCTTGTTAAGTTATTTCCCTGTTCCCATACTTACTTCTTTGTGGATGAAATACACCAGAATGTATTAATGATGAACATCGGCCATAAGTCTTTGAAATGCTGGAATTGTATATGCATGCTATCTGTATTGCCTAAATATTGACCATGCTACTTTTCTTGCACACAGAAAATCTCTATTCTGGATTTCTTCACTTTTACCATACAAAAACATTGTTATTGCTTTTTGTTCTTGGACTTTGTAGAGATTTTAACTTGAAACATTACAACACCACGAACCACCTCTACTCATTTGTTCTTATGCATACTTAAAGCCTCAGAAACACCTTCTAGAATGAAATTGTTATCATTTTTATCCTGTAATTCTTAATTTTGTATACGCTTATCAGTCAACTGGAACTGGTGATTCATTCAACACTTGAATACACTGTCTGTCTTTCGTACTCTTGAGCTTCAACATGGTACTCTTCATGCATTTTTATGTTCCACTTATTAAACTATTCTTTAAATCTACTCTCCTTCATGATGAAAATCAAAACAAAACTCTTTATTAAGGCATAATGTATACCTGTTCACTATCCTTGACTGTGAAAAGAATATTGATGAACTGGAACTTGCATGACATATATGATTATGATAAACACAGAACATGACTATACAACAATGTTTGATATAAATGTACTCAGCTGAATTAATTGAGTGAACTAAACTCACTGTTCACCTATAGCCTTTAGAAAATATTAACCTGATCGTTATGAATGCACAGCTGGTTTAGTAGCTTGATAGATAACTCTATTTACTCTTTTAGTTGTATTTCATTTCCTTTGATGAGCATGATGATGCAATCTTTAAATCAGCCCATTTAACAAATAGGGCATCATGCCAAGCTCTACCCTTGTGGGAGCCCATTTTTCTCCACATGCTTGGTCTTCAAATAATGATAAGCTTCGTGAATTTACCTATACTTGCACAAGGAAAAAAACAATGTTAGCATAAAAAATAGAATATGATGATCATGACATTGTTGTTTCTCCTTCAGCTCATTCCCTCTGCACTTGATTGATTGTTCCAATGCATGATTAATACTAGGTTGTACTATTGTGGGTGCCTCATATAGGTTTCTTCATAATCGGAGCCACTGGCATCCCCTCTTTTCTCTTATAGGTCGATGGAATTCGAGAAGACAAAGGTGCAACATTTATTGTCAACCATCGGCCAAAATAGGCAATGATGATTATGTTGCTTACTTATGTGATTTCTTTTATGCACCTTCAGTAGTATAGTGTGCTATTAGTGATTCATTGTGATAGTCACATCCACGACTTGTGTGGATATTTGATTTCAATTCTTACTTTTCATTTGAAAAGAAAAGTGCATTTAAATGCAATTTTGTAATATCTGATTCTTGAAATCAAATGAAGCCTTGTAAAATATGAGTCTTTTCATGAAATAAAAGAAAGCATCTGAAATGCTATTTTTCTCATTTGCTCAATTTTGTACCTCATTCATTTCTGGAATGTTTGAATAAGAATATCTGAAAACTCCATTTCTTCTTTAAAATGTATAACTGTCACTCAATGCATAATGATAAAAGAATGCAATAGCACTTAAACTCGATTTGCAATTTCACCTTATGATGTAATAACATTCAGCCAGCTCCACCAATTGAGCTGAGGCAAAAATTTGGTAACAAGACCATTGATCTAATCCTTGATCCATACCTCATAGATTATCAACCACTTTATTAATCCTTAATCCACAATCACCTCCTTAATTTTCTTTCATCCATTGATTGGCACTTTCAATCCTCACCATTGATCAGAATTCCTTAAATCTATAAATACCTCACCTTTTAACATGAATTTCATTCACAATCTTCATAACACCCTTACTCTCTTGGATTGAATACTCACCTTTGAGCAATTTGAGAGAATTTGTGAATCAATCACCTTCAAATCAACTTTTGCACAATGGATTTAAGCAAATTTGAGCACTCCACATCACTACACCACAAGTTTGCTTCAAATCCATAATGGGATTGGGAGATCTACACCATTAATTAGGTTCAATTGCTTTGAATTGTGTTTAATGCTTTTGAATTGAATCTTCTTAGTGTTGTTAATTGAATTTCATTGATTATGGATTTCATTTGATCATAATCATGTAGCTTCTTATTGTTTTAATATCCTAATTGCTTCTATTTTGATGTTATTTGATCAATTGAGGTAACCATGAGACATTTTAGTGAAACACAAACTTTAAACACAAAATCAAAAACCTTGATCATTATCAAACACGTCAGTTAATCTTCATTTCAATAGCCTATCAAACAACTATCAACCAATCCTCATCCAATGTGTGTCTTATGGATAGATCTTTCCTACAATAGACATCATTTCAGATATCATCTAAAATAACACCCCCTGGAAAGAGATATGATAACATTGACATTTTTTTCATTTTGATCTTTTTCTTTTTATTTATATTACTATTCCATTTTGATGATCTCTCGAGGATATCTACAAATAATTTAGAGAAAATAATGGGGCATTAATCATTGCTTTTGTTTGTTGTGCTTGTTTAATATTCTTGTAACACAACCTCAGTGAATACTTTTCTTGTGTGTGCAGAGATGGTCTCAAGTAAAAAAAATGTCTAGTACATATTAGGTTCTTCATACCTTTTGTGTATGTCTCCTTACTTTGATGGATTTATTCTCTCACATGATCAAACGAGGTTTTTGTATGTCAGGTATGAACAAGGATACTCCTATATGTTTGTAGAGTCAAAGTCCATGCATTAGATACAACATCACCCTAGTTAGATTCATACCTTGGTGCATTGTGTCTACTTGCTACATCAAATAAGAATTTCTATGATGAAAAATATTATCTAAAATCAAAAGTAATATCATCTATCTCTCTCATCACATATCCAATAAAATCATGGAATAATCATAGGCTTATTGGTATTTTGATCAACACCATCATTCTACATCCTATTCTATCTCATTCTTCTATCTCTATCCTACTAACATTTTTATCCAAGTATTACATCAAAATATACATGAGGTTATCATAAATTTTTTCTACATCAAACATCTGAGGTTCTTAGGACTTGTTTTTTGTCCTCTATTTAGCAGAACTACTCCCATTGTCATGTTGTGATCTCGACCCAAACAAAAAAAATCACTCGATCTCTTGAGGGGGAAGCACAACAACATTTATTTGTCCATTACGACACATTGGGGCATTAGGAAAAATCATAAAACTTTCAAATTTTGATTTAAGTAGTATCAATTCTTTGAAGCAATGCAATAGGTACCTTGCTTCAAAATGGGGAAAATATAGACACCTAAAAATTTCCTAAGTATATCACTCATCTTGATTTTGCTTATTAACACCATTTCACACATAATTCACCTAATTCCTTTATTTCATTAAATAATGTCCAATTATTTAGTTACATTCACTTTATTATCCTATTAATTAAATAATTAATACATTATTTGATTAATTCATCATAATTTATCATTTTCTCCCCTTTTGATTAAATAATTCCAAATTATTTAATTAAAATGCTAATAATCCCACTTGATTAAATAATTCACAATTATTTAATTAAAGTTCTTAATTCTTTCAACTTGCACAATTAAATGATTTTTAATGAATTATTTAATTAGCTAATTTTCCTCTAATCCTCCAATTTGCATAAAGAATATTCTCTTTTCAAATTTGAATTCTTCCCTCCAACTTGAAATATCTCTAACTCGATTCCTAAAATTAAGGGATATTGTTGAGTCTCTTGTGGATTATGCACCATTGATCTAATCCTTGATCCATGCCTCATGAATTATCAACCACCTAATTAATCCTTGATCCACACTCACCTCCTTAATTTTCTCTCATCCATTGATTAACAGTTTCAATCCTCACAATTGATCAAAATTCCTAAAATCTATAAATACCTCACCTTTAAACATGAATTTCATTCACAATCCTCATAGCAAAGTTACTATCTAGAATTCTTGTCTCAAGTCTTGAGCATTCTAGAGTATTTCTTGTGAATCAACCTTCATCAATCATCTTCAATCAAGCTTTTGCAATAATGGATAATGCATAAAACTGAGCAATCCACATCCATCTCACAATTATGCATCAAACCACAAAGGGATTAAGAGGTTTGCACTTTAATCTAGGTTCAATTGCTTTAAATTGTGTTTAATTCTTTTGAATTGAATCTTCTTAGTGTTGTTAATTGAATTTCATTGAATGTGATTTTTATTTGTGTTGTGTTGTAAGATTGCAATCTTTGCAATTTCACCTACATTTTTGCATCCACTTTAGTGTCCACTCCCTTAGTATTTGTGTAGGCTCATTTCAACCCTTGCATCAGTCTTTTTCCCCTCAAGATGCTCAAAACCCCCTTTTAGCTACCTTTGCGCATCAGCTTTGTGTTGAACTTTTTTTTTCCTCATTCTTGTCATTTTTAGTGTTATTTGTCTAGACATTAGTGCACTGCATGGACATCCATGTGTTGCGCTAGTGTCCCGTGACATTTTGACATTCAAATAGTCATTTTCGAGCTTGTTGCCAATTGTCACTTACTTTTGTCAGTGGTAATAGCTTGGGATGCCTTATAACGGATTGGGACACCTTATACCAACTTGAGAGTTCCTTTTTCCCTCCTCTTCTCTCTTTTAAATCTATCATTTTTCTTCATTTGGTCTCTCTAGTTCTTTTTGCACATTCATTCTCATTCTTTCTTCTCGCTCTCTTTCTCTCTTGCTTGCACAACTCTTTGTAGCTTGCTATAGCAATCTCAATCTCACTCTTTGCATATCTCTTGGCTCTCGTATATTTCTCTTTCTCTCTTTGGCTTCCTCAAGCCTTACAGGTGATATCTTACTTGTCTTATGTCTTTGAGCATCTTGGGATTTCTCACATCCTGATGCAAGAGTATCTAGTGGCGTAAGGGCAATCTTGCATCACCCAAAAATATTGTATTTTCATTTTTTTGTAGTTTCCTTAGTTGTCTTGGGGCCCATGGCAACTCATGTAGTCTTTGGGACAACTAGAAGTTTGAAACAACCAAAAATAGTCACTTGCTATTTTTGGCAAGTTGGCATATTTGGGTTGTATGGACACAAAAATTGACCCCAAGGAGTGAAATCAAAAAAAATATTTTTGGTCAAAGAATCATCTCAAAATCTTGTACTATTTGGTAGATAATAAATTTTCATCTCAGGGAATTTCTCTAATGAAGTTTAAAACTAAAAATTGAGGCCCTTTGGAGCCCTAGAATAGGGTGCAAAATCTCTGATCTTTTAGATTTGACAAAAGATAGTTGTATATTTTTTCACAAGCTTTCCAACGATATATTATAATTGAAAATCTAATGGTCGGATCAAAGGTTATGACCCTAAGAAGCTACCCCACTAAAAAATGAATTTCATTAAAATATCTTCCTAGGCAAGAAATCAAACGGCGAGAATTTTGACGCCAAAACAAAAGGAAAAGTACACTTTATAGAACATTCTAGGGTAGTTATTGTATAAAATAAAAGGGTTAAGTGGGGGTGGTAGAAGGTGGCTCCATTAGTGCAAATTGCAGCTCCAAATAATATATTTTTCTTTTAGAGTTGATTTTGCTATAATGAACCAAACCCATGAGGCTGTAGTATTGCAATTTCTAAATCTGTAATTTCATTTTCTGAAAATAAATGAAAGTGATTTATTTTTTTCTCACATCTTTTGTGTTGGTATCTATTGTTTTATTTTGTGTGGTTTTCGAGTGGTGTAGCCCTCATCAAGTGGTATTAGAGCAAGTTTTCCTGAGTGTGTAAATGGATTGTTGAACATGAGGTAGTTTACACTAGGACTTCTGGTTGTGGGTTTCTACAAAAATGATCAAAATGCCTCTGTGAAGAAACCGTGGTGGTGGAAGAAATATTATTGTACCAGAAGAGGGTTTTAGAGCCCTACAGAGACAAGTTCAAGCACTGCAAGAGGAGTTGCGTCAAGGGTTTGAACCAAGAAGAGGAGATGAAAGTGAAGATGAAGTTGAAAATGAGGAATGGTTCAAAGAAGAACAAGATGCAACAGATCTAGAGCAAGTCATATTATTTGAGGTCATCTCTAAAATTGGGACAAGGCCAAAGATCGATGTTTCTAAATTTTCTAGAAATCTTAACCCATAAGAGTTGATTGATTGGATCAACGATATGGAGGAGTGCTTTGAGTATGAGGAGGTGGAAGATCTTGAGAGGGTCAAAATTGCAAAGACCAAGCTAAAGGGTCATGCAAATTTGGTGGAAAGAGGTACAAATAGAAAGAAATCAAAGAGGAAAAAATAAAATAACCAGATGGGACCGTATGGTTGAAAAATTAAAAAGACAGTTCATTTTTGTGGACTATGAGCTAGATTTGTTTAAGAAGATGCAAGGGTTGAAACAAGCAAGAAATTTTTTCAAGGAGTATACATAAGAATTCTATTGTGTCCTAATTAGAACAAGCCACTCTGAGGCCAACGAAAAAGTTGCTTGTTACATAAATGAGTTGAAGCCGAGTATTTAAGAAGAGTTGGGTCTAGTAAGAATGTCTATCATTGAAGATGCATATCGGTTTGCTTTGAAGGTGTTGTGCAGTTTTTGCACACACGCCCCACTTAGAGTAGGGACCCTCTTCTTTGGTGTCTTTGACCTTTGGTTCTATTGGATTTATTATCTTAGGGTCTTGACATGTTGGTCTTGCTGGCTTTGACCCTTCCTTGAGGTTGGAATTGATTGGAAATGAGTTTTTGGCCATGTCCGGGTTTTCGCCTGGATCCGGGATTTTCCGGCTCTGGCGGATTTTTCCGGACCCTGGTTCCTTGTCCGTTTCTGGCAGGATTCTCCAGTTCCGGGTTTCTGCCTTACTTCGGGATTTTCCGGTCCTGGCGGATTTTCCCGGATTCTGCCAAAATCCTGATCTTCCTCATTTCCCCGGTTTCTGCATTTCCGCGAAATCTGTGTTTCCGCGCATTCTGGGATTTTCCGAAATTCCGCTTGGGGCTCGGGTTTCCAGACTTGTCAGAAATGTCTTATCGCGCATTAATGGTTGAGGTACCTTTGCTCAGGCGAGTATAAGGTCGGGTTTAGGGCATTTTCATTTTCATTCTAACTTCATTGCTGCCTTGTTGATTGCTTTGGTGATTGAGACTTTTATTTGTGGCTTTGAGAATCGATCTTGGTTCGTTTGTGTGAGAATTGCTTGAGCACTGGTGTCAGTGTTTTCATCGCTTGGACGTGTTTGCTGCGTGGTCAACTTTCTGGGCTCGAATTCTGTTCACTTGGATCCATGGTATGTAATCATTGCCCTTCTGCTTGCTTGGGGGGTAATTGAAGGTTTTTCGCATTGGGTATTGTTAGATTTGGGGTCGGCCCTCGAATTAATTACGATTTCATATTTATAGAGTCGGGTTTGATCCATTTTTTTTGTTGAGGACCCCTATTCCCGTGTCCTATGAGCTTTATTTATCCATAAGATTGTGTATGTATCCTTTAGACGGGATTCTGGGTCGGATTGCTTGCTTGTTTTGGGCGCGAAATGTGTTATTATGCGAAATTAGGGTTTCCCTTGGTGTTTGGCCCAGAACGGAGGTTTTATTGTGTTTTGAGCGATTTTGTCCCTATATCATGTTGGCTTCCCTGTCCTGTGAGGATTCGAGTGCTTTAGGTAAGTCCTTAGCTAATATTTTAAAGCCCTAAAGCTCACTCTGGTTTTAATGGCGGAAATTTGATTATTCGATTAGGGCATCATTATTTTGATATGGGGATTCATCCTTTGCGTGCTTTTGAAAAGTCTAAATCCTTTGCATCCTGAGTTTTGTTACTTATCGTCGGTTTTGAGGTCATTCGAGCTCAGGTGGAGTAGATCCCGTGATCGTTTAAGTTTTGGTTCGCATTCGTCATTTTTTCGGGTTTCCGAGGTCGTCGCGGAATTTCCTCGCTCCCGGATTTTCCCGGTTTGGGCTTATTCCGCGGGCTGGGGTTATTTCCGGTGCATTTTAAGCTGTCCGCGAAAATCCGTTCCATCCGGATTTTTCCAGATTTCCTGTCCGGCTGTGTTCTTTTTGATATTTTGATGATAGGATTGGTGGAACGATTGTCTAATGATTATTTCTTGTTGCCAATGAGTGAATTCAATGATTATCCTTTGATTTTTTCATCTGCACTAATGATTTATTTGACTAATGATGCTTTGGCAGCAGGAATCCGTCTGGGTCGGATTTCTCTGAAATTCTGCCCCGACGGTATTTTCCCGGATTGCATGATTTTCCCGGACTATCTGTTTTCTCCGGATCCCAATGGATTAGTAGTTAGCAATGGATTTTGATGGATTTACATGATTTGTGCTAACCTTTTGGATTGAAATAAGCTTCATAATTGAATTCTAATGATGGTTTTGGTTGTACAGGCCGAATCAAGCAAGGCGGCTGCTGGGAAGGCTAAGGGTGGTGCAGGGGCATCATCCATTTCCGAGACAGAACGATTGAGACTGGATATGAAGAACCAGCTCCCAGAAAGTAAAATATCTTCCGTGTGGGCTGATGTATCTGACACTAACGTTGGTGCATGGCGATATGAGGAGTTCAAACAGAGAACGGCTGAGAAGGATCTGTCAGCTTTGAGACGAGGAATGGTGAACTCTAGATTGGTGCATGTGGCGGGTTTCCCTCTAGCGGTTCAGTGTTATGAGCTGATCTTAGAATGTGCTAGACAGTATGACTTTGATACACAGATGGTGGTCAGCACTAAAGGGAGGGTCTTGGCGAACTTCAGTCCGGCCTCCATTGCACGAGCCTTCAGCATGCCGGATCTTCCTTCGGTTTGTGCATTGAACATTGGCACAGCCAGGACTTATTATGAGAATGAGCTAATCAAGGCTCAACAGATGATCAACTCATGGCTGGAGAAGCCAAAATCTCACCATTCGAAGTTGCCCAAACAACTGCACAGGGTAAAATTCAGGTCAGATGTCTATGATGCCATTACATTGCTGAGCAGGGTGGCAGGATTGAGAAGTGCAGGAGTGTTAGAGAGTTGGATGGTCCATGTGATCACCAAGATGAGTCAAGGCACGAACTATCACTGGGCAGGGCTCATCAGTGCTGAGATTGACAAACAACTGAGAAATGTCCTGGAGGCAAAGAAATTCACTATGTCTTCTTACATTATGTATGTGCTGGCCATTTCCTATCCCTACAAAGGTTTGACTCCGAGGGGAACCATTGGGCAGGACATAATCTATGAGGTTTATCCGGAGCTGCATTTGGGGCATAAGGATTACAGGAGGACCAATGATGCATTCACAATGCATATTACCCGGACACTGCAGAATGTAGAGCATATCAGATTATCCGATGGAGCAAAAGGACTAATCAGGAACTACGGAGCATGGTTTATCCAGTTCCCTACATTCACTTACCTCCGGATTGATGGATGCCCAGTTGCCCCTTACAGGTTGCCTCGGTATCCCACTGACCATATTGTGCTGCTGGAAGTTATACGACAAACCTGTGAGTTTGATGCAGTGGTGAAGAGGGAAAAGCATAAGACTGGTTTTGGAGGAGACTTCCCTCTTGGGATTGGCATAGGAGAGATGTGCCCGTCCATCCAATCGGCTCACACCGCAGGTGAGGAGCTGGCGGCCTATGGATTCTCCTTCCATTCGAAAAGAATGAATTTTGACATAACTGGAGAGGCCCAGAAGAGGGCTACCCGGGAGTATAGGCACAAGGAGGACTTAGAAGACTACTGGGTCGATATCAAGGATGACCTTGATGCGAGGAAAAGCGGTGATTGTTGAGGACACTCCATTAGACTGGGATGAAATGTTGTCTCAGATTGGCAAAGGGAAGAAGAAGAAAGCCGCTAAGGTGATTTCCCGGGTGGAAAGGGATGAAACGAATAACAGGGTAGTTCACATTGCTACCCCTGCCGCGGATAAAACAAGAGATGATGTTATAGGCCAGGACTATAATGTCCAAACTATTAACCTTGGGCCGGCCTCCCTAGAGCAGGATATTGAGGAATTTGAGGGGTCTAGTGCAGTCATTGTTGACAGATTAAAGAAGGAGACTCAGACCAAACGAGAGCTGAAGAGAGAAAATGAAAGGTTAAGAAAGTGTTTGGAAGAGGTGATGAAGCCTCTGCAGTCTCTCCACCCCTCTTCCTCTACTACTCCGGGTTTTCTGCCTAAGGAGACAATCTCCGGGATTGAAAAGATGAAGGCCTCCGCTCAAGCTGCTACTGATTGGCTGATGGATGTCCAAACGAAAGGGGATAATGCTATCAAAGGGATCTTCTCTGTGGGGAAGGATGCAGTTCGAGGAAAAGAATTGTTAGAGCACATCTTGTCTTAGGATAAAGATAACATAGACCTCCTACTGCAGAAATCGAAGACTATTCTGGGACATGGCAAGGATCAATTGGCTAAAGATGGAATCCTTCCTTCCTCCAGGCTGGATGAACCGTGGGAGTGGTTTGAGGCATTGCAGGTTAGGCAGGGGGGTCTGAGGAAGATACAAAAATGAAGGAGGTCCATTGATGGCGACCTTACAGCAGTTTATGACGGATGCATTGCCTTCTTTGAGGTGATGACAGGGAGGAAGAAGATAGCCCCCAAATATTTGAGTCTCGAGCAATTGAAGGAGTGGTGGCATGAGGTTTATGCCCCGGATTCTTATGGAGCTGTCACCGGCCACTTACTTGATGATGCAGCTACATACTTGGTGGTGATAGACAGGTACATGGCCAACAGAGAGAACTGGAACGGAATTGTTGAGCGGTCCAAGGAAGGAATAGATTCTATTAAATGTCGACTCAGGGTCTTACCATTGCCACCTATTGCTGAGTTGGATAGAATATTCTCGAAGGTCCAAGGGACGTCGGTGCAGGAGAAAGACAAAGGGAGTGGCAGTTAATGCTATTTTCGAGATTTGTGCTTCCCTATTACCATAGGGCATGCATTGGACCAGACTTCCTTGGGGACTGTGCCTTGGCTGACTTGGATGATGGCATTAAATGTGTGCCTTAGTTTGTTTCCTTGGCCGACCTGTTTTGGCGGTTTTATTATTTTGTAAAATGTTTGGCTGGGCCGACATGTCTTGGGGGGAATTTGCTATAAATAGGCATTCTTGCCTCATTGTAAGGGTTAGACATTGGTTAGCTAAGCAGTAATAGAGATAAGCAAGAGCAATAGTTAGAATTTCTTAGTCTCTTCTTGAAGCAAATACTGTATCAGAACAGTTGAATTGTTGCAGATTTTGGTGATTAATACAATTGGAGACATTGTGGTTTTCCTGGTGGAATCCTTTGTGTTATTTCATCGTGCATGGTTCTTCTTGTTCCATCTTTTAAATTGCTTGAAGATTTAGGGTTTAGTATTCAGAAATAGATTAGTTTCAGTTGGATAAATGATGTTTATGATTTCATATTTGGAATGTTTGTAGCTATCTCTGGTCTATACTCCCAGTAACTATCTGATAACTATCTGATTGTAGTAGGCTATTGAAGTCAACCTGGACCGTATATTCAATGTGCTTAAGTTCGATTATAGATGCATGTCTATGATTTGAAAATCTGTATTCCTCAGAAGATTGCACCGTTCTTGTAAGATTGCTTTGTGGGTTGAAATGAGAACTGGTTATTTGGGATAGGTCCATTCCAGATATATGTTATTTACATTGTTTGTCCTCTCAGTAGTTTAGATCTTATCACTTCCTTGCATCCCTATCTTTTTCTATTTCTTTATTATTCGGTTAGATTCAGGATTTAAGATCATCATATTGTCAAACCTGATAAATTGAAAGATCTGATTTGCTTGTAGTAAGGTCAGATTGTGATTGTGACATTTCACGACATTTTATCGAGTTGTTTTATACATTATGACCTAACACGAGACAGGGGTGATTTACAGTGATTTATTATTGGAAATAACCTTTCAAGAGATAGAATATTGCATTCTCGAGTTGTTGTCGCGAGAAAACACCATCAGCAGTTCAACTTGAAAATTATTATTGTAGATCCTATGATGAAGAAGGTTTTCGGTAGGCTTGTAGGTGGACCAACACATTCTATATTTTCTCATATAACAACTCTAGCTCATGCAACCTAGATACACAATACTCTTCATCATCAGTGAACCCTTGCATGGATACCCTTAGGAAAGGTAACTCAACCTCAATAGGAAGGATGTCTTCAGAAATAAAGATGATGGAATATGGAGTGGTTCATGTCAAAGTACATATGCTAGTTCAGTAGGCCCATAAGATGATATTGAGTTGGAGATGCCAGTCATGACCAACATCATTGATAGTATTATTTAATATTTTAATGATGGTTTTATTAGATGCCTTGACTTGGATGTTACCTTGGGGGTAATATGGAGTGGAAAAGTGGTGTTGAATATGGAATTTTTTACACAACTCACGGACATCTTATATCTTAAGAGGATGCATGTTATCTGTAACAATGGATTGTGGGACACGATACTGGCATATGATATAATTCAGGATAAAATTGGATATCTTCTTGCTAGTAATGTATGTCATAGGGATAGCCTCGATCTATTTTATGAAATACTCAGTTGTTGTGATATGAATTTATGACCATTGGCTAAGGTAGGGTGAATCTTTCCTATGAGGTCTATTCCCCATTGAGAAAAATTCCATGGTGACGTGATCACCTGAAGCTCCTAAATAGGTGCATGCACAAGATCTCCATGTATCTAAAACTATTAAAACTTCTTAACAAAGTGGTAGGCATCATGTTCCATAGTAGGAAAATATATCCAATTCACATGATTTTCTTGGCTAAGGTAGGACCATTAAAGTGAGCTCCACATATACCTTTGTGTACTTTGTGTAAGGTTACATTTATGCTTCATTAGAATCAAGACATCTAAGGAGGGCATTATCTAAGATTTAGTGGTAAAGGGTATCACTGATGATGGCATATTTGGAGGTCTTACTGATAAAGGTTTTGCATTGATTGGTAGACAAATTAGTAAGGATAACTTGTTCATGGAGGTAATCATAGATATCTTTGTATCAAGGGGAGTTGGGATATCAAAGGCATGATCAATAGTTGTTTCACCAAGAACTCATGTTTTGGTACATTATTTGGGATGTCCAAGAGAGATCCTATTATATCCATTGCATCAGCTACCTTACATTGAATTCTCAAGACCTGCCAAAAGATGATATCATCAAAGTACTACTTGAAATTTTCAACCATTCATTTGTAGGGAGTAAGTTTATCATCCTTTGTGTTGTAATCATCATTGACCTACTGAATAACCAACTATGAATCGCCATAAACTTAAAGACTCGATTTTGTATTTGATGGCCATATAAAGTCATGTGAGTAGTGCCTCATATTTTGCTATATTATTGGTGTAAGAAAAGGCTATTATGAATGAATTTGGTATCATGTCTCCTTAGGGTGTAATGCAGAGTATTCTTGCTCCTAAACCATGACTCGTGTGGGATTTATCAAAGTAAAATTTCTATGTGACTAAAGAATTTAATGTGAATTATATGGACTCATCAAGGAAGTCAGATATCAATTGATGATTTGTTGTTGCTGATTTGCCTACAAGTTGATCAGCTATGACTTCTCCTTTAATTCTCATTCAATCAACATACTCAAATGCCATACTCACTTAATATCATGACCCATTTCGTTAATCAACCCATTAAGGTTGCTTTGTTGAGGAGATACTATAAAGGATCAATCTTTGCTACAAGCTTGGTTTGGTGATTCAACATGTAGTGTCTAAGCTTTTGAGTGGGAAAAACTACCACAACCCATGCTTGTTCAATGGGACTATAATTGAGCTCATATCCAACAAGTGTATGACTAATGTAAGAGATTTCTTTTTCTTTTGCATCATGATCATTTTGTGCTAATAGTGCCGCCAATGCTGACATGGTTCCTGATATGCATAGTATGAGGTGTCTACCATCAATGAGAGGCATGAGAACATGTGACACTAATAGATAGTCCTTTATTTTTTGAAATGCTTCTTAACACCAATCAATCCATATGAATGGTATTCCCTTAGAAAATGTTGAAATGGTTGAAATTTATCTACTAATTGAGCAATGAGCATTTGAATAGACTGTAGCCTTCCTTGTAGTATACATAACTAACTTATGCTCATGGGTGGGGGCATATCTATGAGATATTTTAATTTTACAAGATTGACTTTAATGCCTCAATGATGGACAATATATCTTATGAGCTTACTTGAAGTTACCCCAAAACACACTTTTTTGGGTTTAATCAAACTTTGTATTCTTCTAATATTTTGAAAATACTATCTAATACTCATAGATGGTCACCTCTCAATAGTGGATTTGCTAACAATTCGTCTACACAAGATTCCTCCATAAGTGTGTGCATGAAGTCATGAAAGATTGTAGTTATAGCTTGCTTATACGTGGATCCAACATTTTTCAAACCGAATGGCATAATATTCCAATAGTATGTTCCCTAAGCATAGGAAAAAGCTATCTTATGTTGATCCTTAGAAGAGATCCTAATCTAATTATATCTAGAGAAACCATCCATAAGCAATCTAGCATCTCATATACTAATATCAAACCCACTATGATGTCAATGTTGGGTAATGAGAAGTCATCCTTAGGACATGCCTTAGTCAAATATTTGAAGTTAGTACAAATTTTGATTCCACCTATTGGTTTTTTTCATGGGATCTAGATTGGATATCCATTATGCCTAGTCGATGGGTCAATTGAAACCAATGTATAATAACTTCTTCATCTCTACTTTTACCAATAGTGTAATCTGGGGGTCTATTTTCCTTAGATTTAGTTTAACTGGTTTGGCATCAAGGAACTAAACCAAATGAAATAGGTGTCCACATTTGGGAAGATGGAACTTTGGGATGGTCTATTTCATTCTTTATTTCATTAGGAAAGGTCAAGATCCCAAAACCAAGTGACTCAATTGAGAGAAGTAATTGGGTGGTTTCCTTGGGTGTGATTAAATGGGGGATTCACCATTAAATGAAGCTTTAAAGGAGAAATGCAAACTCTCTGTACAAAACCCTAGAAACTTAAGAGCACAAAATCATATTAATAAAAGAGAATGAAACATAAGGCTATCTAGAAGAATGATGGTGTCAAAGAAAGGTCTGAAACTCTAAAAAAATTATTTTTGAAGTGCATTGGGACTCATATACCAAGCTGGGTGATTTAGTCCTGCTACAAGAATCTAGGCAGAATCTAGAATCTTCTGGTGACTATGCAGGATGTAGAGAAATTTGGAAAAAAGGGTATATTGGGACTCGTACGCCCAGAGGGGTGATTTAATCCCAATATTAAGGTTTGAATGGTATTTTTGTAGCCTCTGTATTTTCTTTGTAGCCTTCATCTTGCCTAATTCTTCAAGTCTTCAAGTCTAAATTCTGGCATGTAGGTGATTTTTTGTGAAGATAACATCTTGACAACTTTGACAACTTTTGTAACTTTGTCTTCAAAGGATCTTAAAGCTCCAATTCACCTAGATTTTCAAACACACATCAAGAGGGAAAAAATATTATTTTGTTAGGGAATAGGGGTTTGCCTTGGTCAAACCCCGTTTTGGTAATTAAACCTTGAAAGGAAATAGAAAAGCATGAAGGAATGATGAATGGACAAATGTAATGTTGCAACTCACCAAACCCTTGAAATAAAGGTTGAAAACTTGTACGAAATGGCTCCAATGGATGTGGACCTTGACTCTTGATCTTTATATGAGACAATGCCTTTGAATGCTTGCTTGAATCATGAAATCCTACATCAGAAATGTTAGCTTAGAAATATGCATGATGCATGATGACTTTGACATGATTCTTGAATCTTGAAAGATGCTCCAAGTGCTTGATGATTAGCTCTTGAATGCTCTCTTGATCATAATTTTTCTATAGTGCTTGAATACTTAAATAGTTAGGTGAAATAACATTGTATTTATACTTATTTATGCCAAATTTCTTGAAATTATAACACTACAAGCCAACGTCAAATCTTGGATAAAAGAATTCCACCCAGAATTTGAATTAAAAACAGGTCCAAGTTAAAGTGGGACTCATATGCTAGGTTGGGCATATGAGCCCCAGTGACTTAAACCTAGGACACAAACTCCAAGAAGTGTTAAGTTTAATGCAATATTTAAAATCAGGTCCCAAGATCTAGGTGGGACCCATACACCCAAGGTAACACATGAGTCCCAGATCACTAGATCTGGAACACATAACCTCAAATATTGAAGTATTATTTTCCATTTGTGAAATGTCAATATTACCCATAGGAAAATGCATTTCATAAGGCTTGTGGATGCAAAATAGGACCAATTAAAGCATAAATAAACCTCATTTTAACAAGGAGGGCCCAAACAAGTGTGCAAATGTAAAGGGATACATTTTTTTGCACTAAATTTAGCCCCTACTTGAGTGAGAGGAGGAACTTGCTTCAAACTCACACTAAAGTAGACAAATTCACATCAAGAGGGGTCCAAGTGTACCAATGCTAATGAGATAGGTCGACAACAATCAAGAGGGATGATCAAGCCCCTAGGATCAAGATCCTATGGAAAACCAACATAGGCACAAAATAACATGCATGTGAATGATGTATGAAGCAACAACAAGATAAAAGCGTACACTTTCAAAGACATAAAGAAGAAAGAAAAAGAAAAAGAGAGGTGTGGATCAAGCCTTGACTGTTTTTCCAACATGATGTGGATCAAGCCTTAGATTTTTTTGAAAAAAATGTTTACAAGTGGTACATGATGTCCACTATGCAATCAAAATGCATGCTCACATAGGCTAAATTGAAATTTGATATCCACTAGGTGAGCCCCCAGAGACACATGTACGCACATGGTCAATATGCGCCCACACAAACAAGCAAGTGGCTATGGGAAAGTCATGCCTATGGTCAAATCCCATATATACTAACCATACCAAATCTATACCTCCTAATAACTTTGATAAGGTGTCGCAAAACATGAACAATAAGATTCATGAGGCAAGCAAAACTTTATATGCTAACACTCATGAGCGAACAAGATG
>VDFB02255776.1:0-111940 GCA_007258455.2 Sequoia sempervirens
TGCTCATGTTGTCAGTTGACTCATTTCATCTTGATGGTTGTCCAGTTGTGTCTAGTATATCCATAGTTTGGTTAAGGAAAAAATTAAATGTAGAGAGGCGATGAATGTACTCTTGTTCAACACAGGTATCTGTATTGGAGAACACTTCCCTCATCATATTCCCTATACATCATCTTCTTTAGATGCTTGTGATTATTTTGTAAAATTATGTCCTCATCATTGATTTCATGTAGTGTAGTAGTCAGAAGCGCATCAAACTCTTCCTTCCAATCATCATACTCTCGAGGATTTCCCATATCATCATAAAGTGTTGGAGTCGAATTGAAGCAGTCAAGATCTTCCATGAGCTTTTTATGATATCCATTGTGTGATTCTACCAATTTGTTATGTGTCTGCATTATTTGTCCTTTTAGGATTTTCTTGTCTCGAAGCTCCTCTCTCTTTTCAATTATTCTCCCTTTTAGTTGTTCATTCTCCACTATTGTTGAGTATACCTACTTAAATTGTCTCCAATATTCATCAAAAAAATTCATCATCTTATTGAATCTACCCTTGATCATTTCAGATGCAGTATTATACTTGATGGTTTTGACTTCTTTCTCCAATTCCTTACATTTTTCTTGATATTTCAAGTGGTAATTTTTCCAATAAGTTGTATAAGCCATTGCATCCAATACTCTCTTATCCTTTTCAAACCATGGGGAATGCAACTTTGGTGTGGAAGATGAAGATGATATTTCTCTTTGATGTGATAATTCCTTCTTCAACCTGTCATTTTCTTTAACCAACTTATCAATCTGTGCTTTGGTGAATTTTGCCACATTGACATTCAATTATGTTGTCTCCATGGGATTGGTATCCCCTACTCTTTGGACCAAGAGATTTCCAAATATTTGGTTTGGATTATCAATCACAACTGGTCTTTTGTCATGGGGGTGTACAGTGACCAAATAAGCAAGGTAGCCTCATCTAGATTGTATCCAGATCCCGAACACATCTTATCACTTGCTTCCTCTATTAAGTTCATTGTTTTGTCCCCTCTCTTTTTGAAACTATCAAACACAATTGCAGAGCTTATATCCCACCTAGGAAAAATAAATACTCCAGCTTCTTGAAGTAACTCTCTCCTCTCTTAGGAGTGATGGACTCCATCTCTTTGTCTATTTCTTTTTTTAATTCTTCTAAAGCAGTAGCCTCTCATTCAAGAGTGACATCTTGCATCTTTTGTCTCATTTTCTTTCCTTTATATTCATAAACAAATCATTTAAACTTAGAAGACTTAACAAAATCTTCATTAGAAATGAACTCATGTCCAACCTTGACCCTGACATCATCAGATAACTCATCTGATGCTTCAAATCTTACAACATTGTGTTCTTGAGGAGGCTCATATTGTGCAATTACAGGAGCATTTATTTGTTGTACTTGCTCATCTTCCTCATCACTCTCCTCATCTTCACTTATATAAGTATCTACATAAAAACTCACCTCAGGAGTTGGCTATGAAGGAATATAATCTAAGGGCCCTGTATCTTTAGCCTGCACTCTTAAATACATTGCATGAGTGGCATCAAAAACAAATGAAGGCACATCCTTTACCAATTCATTCACATGAGCAATGAGTTGCTCAATCCTTGCTAGAGGATCCTGTATTTCCCCAAATTCCCTCAAATAAGATGGGACATTTCTTCTTTTCCATTCCTCTGCAAGCATAACCTTATTAAATGCAGTCATTATGTCAGTGGTAGAGGCTTCATGATGGTTTTTGATCACATATTCATCTGATAACACATGCTCATATCCTGATAAAACATGTGATAGCCTTGCTTTGTGAATAAAGCCTTCTGCATCAAAATTTTCCCTTTTATTGCCTAGAGGGAGGTTATACTATGCTAATTTAGCATCAATTTCCTCATATCCCTCATTTGCAACCACTGTAAAGTCTCCAAAACATAAAGTGTTGGGAATAATTGATTATTTTTTGTGTCCTTTGAGGTGTTCTACATCAAAATTTTCCAATTTCCTCACAATTTCTAAGTAGGAAATTCTATTGGGAACTACTTGTGGCAACAAGTGTGGAGTTCCTTGAAACCCATAAACCTTGATCACTGTGCAATCAAGAAAAGCATACCAGTCTCCATAGATATGATTCACTTTATTCCTTGGCTCATTTTCCTTTAGTCTTAGAAACTTTTGTACTTCTGGGGATAAGTTATAATCACACAGATATCCCACCAACCTCATCAATGGATTTAGAAAAAACTCCTCAAAATAAAGATAATGAGATCTACCAAATTGACTATCCCAAAATGAAGTTCACATTTGTACAGGTTTGAGGTTTCCATTTTCATCTGTATCTCTTATTCTTAATTCTTCACTCCAAACCCTTCTAACATGTCCCTCATGCATGAGAAAATGCATGAACAAAGAATAATGTTTGAAATGAATATGTTCACTGTTGTTTTTAATCTTTTCAAGCTCCTAGTTTAGGGAATTGGCCAAGTATCTAGCATAATTGAATGATCTGGCATCAATGATTTATATGTCTGTAGCTAAGACCATTGGGGAAATAGACATGAAAGGTGGGACCTCTACCCCCCAGACCTGACTAGCTGAATAATAAGTGTATCGAAAATATTCTTGAAATAAGTCATCATGAAAAGGAGGGTTTTCATTGCTCGAAAACCTCTTGAGTTGGCCTCCTTCATTCTTGGGCCTATGCAAGGGTAGTTTCCATCGTTTGTAACTGGTATCCATATATATGGTGATACTATGTCAAGAGGTCTCTAATCGTGAATGGAAAGTTCATAGGACATTCCAATTAAAGCACATTAGAAATTAAATCCTAAGAAATAACAAGCATGTCAGCCCCATTATGTGATTGAATAGTTCTCTTGGGGCTGTATCTACTAGCCAAAGCTTTAATTAGTTTGACATTTATGAAAATGTTGGGTACCATGAGTTTTCCCAAGTTCAACTTCCACATGTTGCAGACTGGCTGAAACCTAAATTGTTTTATGTAGTGATACATAAAGAGTTCATACTCGCGTCATGGTGTCGAAATATCTCCCAAGCCCTTATGTTTGTCTAATAATCTATCCATTGAAGGATTTGTTTGAGCACTCCACCTGGGTCTTGGCCCTAACCTAGGGCATTGATCTATCAGGTCATGATTTAGGAGTCTCTTCTCAGTTTTATGTTTCTTAGCTTTGGGTTTTGCTACATTTTCCTCCATTGTTTGAATTCTTAATCTTTTGAAAAAATACAACTTCTCAGCTGGGATTGGTGTACTTACTTGGGTCTTTCCTCCATTGGTTTCTGCTACATAAGAACTCCTAGCTTTTCCTTTCTGCTTCTATCCTCAATGAAATCTTCCAAACTATGCGACAATTATGTGATCAACTTGTGCTTCAATTTTGGCTCATAAATACACCACCTATTTCAGTTTTGTCATCAGATGGAAGCATTTATTTTTAAATATCTTGATGATGCCTTGAGATGTTGCATTAGTTAGTACAATCATCATTGCCGTATCAGCGAGACTACGATCCTTCTTCCACCGATAACCACCACCTCCACCGATGAACAACTTTCCTTTGGTCTATCGATGGGATGCCAAAATATATTACCCTGATACACATTAATTACCTCATTATATTTTCATTATTGATAATCTCTAATTATATCGAGTCATTGGGGCAAAGAAAAAATTCATTTCACCAATGTTCATGAGTTTCAACGATGTGCTTACTTTTGTTGACTCTATTAGTCTATCAGGGAGAAAGCCTTAGGAGTCATCCCGATAGGGTATTGTTACACTGATACTAGTTTATAAACTACTTTCATCAGGCCATTGACGAGGCTATGATGGGGGCTCCATTGATGAGGCATTGTTAGGCCGATAGTGCTAGTTTTTATTTAGGAACAAGGAAATATTATGGAGTCTCAAACTAATTTATGGGTGTGTCAATTTGGCAATGTGGGCTGCAAAATGGATCTTGTCACACAAATTTCAACATTTTTTGTTGATCATAAAATTAAAATGTGATGAATTTATGTGAAATGTGGAGGATAGGTGGGTGGAGGCTATTGAAAAATGTGAGATTGTTTAGTTCTAATAGGATTAAGGGTTGAGAGTAATTTAGTTGGGTTTAAGGGTTGAGGGATTAGGGTTGAGGGATTAGGGTTGAGGGATTAGGTTTGAGGGTATAAGAGGGTATGTATTGGCCGATTGAGGGTAGAGGTACGTAAAGGGTTTAATGGTTTGGGGTTTAGGGTATTGGGTTGAGGGTACAGGCAAGTTGAGGGATTAGGATTAAGGGTAGAGGGTAGAAGGTTTAAGGCTAGTTTAGGGTTGAGGGTAGAGGGTTTAGTGTATAGTTAGGATGTTTGAGGGTATATGGTTGAAGGTCGCTTAGGGTTGAGGTTTCAATGTAGAGGGTAGAGGGTATAGGGGTTTACTAGGGTTTAGGGTTTAAGGGTTGAGGGTTAAGGGATTAAGGCTTGAGGCTTGAGGCTTGAGGCTTAAGGGTTTAAGGTTCAGGGTAGAGGGTTGAGGCCGGTATATGGTTGAGGGATTAGGGTTGAGGGTGCAGCTATAGGGGTTCAAGGTACGCATATGGTATGTACGTTGAGGGATTAGGGTTGAGGATCCAATATTGTATAGGGTAGAGGGTATAGGGGTTGAGGGATTAGGGTTTGACTAGGCTTGAGGGTAGAGGGTAGAGGGTAGACGGTAGAGGGTTGAGGGGTTAGGGTAGATATTTTAGTAATTGAGTTTAAGGGTTTAACTAGGGTTGAGGGATTAGGGTCGAGGGTACTAGAGGGTATATGGTTCAAGGATTAGCGTTTCGGGTCCAAAGTATATATAGGGTTTAAGGGTTTAGGGTTGAGATACATTAAGGGTTGAGGGTAGAGGGTTAAGGGTACAACTAGGACATTTGAGGGTATAATATGGTTGAAGGTCAAATATTAGGGACATTGAGGTTCCAATGTAGAGGGTAGAGGGTATAGGGGTTAAGGATACTTGAGGGTCTAAGGGTTGAGGGTTGAGAATTGAGGGTTGAGGGTTTAATGTATAGGGTAGATAAGAGGGACATAGAGGGTATAAGAGGGTTTAAGGGTTGAGGCTTGAGGGTTTAAGGTTGAGGGTAGAGGGTCGAAGGTATATATATGTAGGTTGAGGGATTACTAGGGTTGAGGGTCCAATGTATAGGGTAGAGGGTATAGGGGTTGAGGCCAGATTAGGGTTTAACTATGGTTGAGGGTAGAGGGTAGAGGGTGGAGGGTAGAGGGTACAGGGTACAGGGTACAGGGTACAGGGTACAGGGTTGAGGGTTGAGGGTTGAGGGTTGAGGGATTAGGGTAGAGAGTTTAGTGATTGGGTTTGAGGATTTAACTAGGATTGAGGGATTAGATACTAGAGGGTATATGATTCAAGGATTAATGTTTAGGGTCCAAAGTATATATAGGGTTTAAGGGTGTAGGGTTGAGGGATGTTAAGGGTTGAGGGTAGGGGGTTTAGGGTATAGCTAGGATGTTTGAGGGTATAATATGGTTGAAGGTTAAATATTAGGGACGTTGAGGTTCCATTGTAAAGGGTAGATGATATAGGGGTTGAGGGTTGAGGGATTAACTAGAGTTGAGGGTTGAGAATTGAGGGTTGAGGGTTTAATGTATATGGTAGATCAGAGGGACATAGAGGGTATAAGAGGGTTTAAGGTTTAAGGATTAAGGTTTTAAGGCTGAGGTTAGAGGGTTTAGGGTATATATATGCAAGTTTAGGGATTACTAGGGTTGAGTGTCCAACGTATAGGGCAGAGGGTATAGGGTTTGAGGCCGGATTAGGGTTTAACTAGGGTTGAGGGTTGAGGGTAGAGAATAGAGGGTTGAGGGTTGAGGGTTAATTAAGGGTTGAGGGTAGAGGAATTACTAGGGCAGAGAGTTTAGTAGAGGGTTGAGGGATTAACTAGGGTTGAGGGATTAGGGTTGAGGGTACTAGAGGGTATATGGTTCAAGGATTAGGGTTTAGGGTCCAAAGTATAGATAGGGTTTCGGGGCTTAGGGTTGAGGGACGTTAAGGGTTGAGGGTAGAGGGTTTAGGGTATAGCTAGAATGTTTGAGCATATAATATGGTTGAAGGTCAAATATTAGGGATGTTGAGGTTCCAATGTAGAGGGTAGAGGGTATAGGGGTTGAGGGTACTTGAGGGTTTAAGGGTTGAGGTATTAACTACAGTTGAGGGTTGAGAATATTTGAGGGTTGATGGTTTAATGTATAGGCTATATTAGAGGAATGTAGAGGATATAAGAGGGTTTAAAGGTTGAGGCTTGAGGGTTTAAGGTTGAAGGTAGATGGTTGAAGGTATATGCAGGTTGAGGGATTACAATATAGGGTAGAGGGTATAGGGGTTAAGACTGGATTAGGGTTTAATCAGGGCAGGGCATTGAGGGTAGAGGGTAGAGGGTTGAGGGTTAATTAAGGGTTGAGGGATTAGGGGTTGAGGGTTGAGGGATTAGGGTAGAGAATTTAGTAATTGGGTTTAAGGGTTTAACTAGGGTTGAGGGTACTAGAGGGTATATGGTTCAATGATTAGGGTTTAGGGTCAAAATTATATATAGGGTTTAAGGGTTTAGGGTTGAGGGACGTTAAGGGTTGAGGGTTGAGGGTTTAGGGTATAGCTAGGATGTTTGAGGGTATAATATGGTTTAAGGTCAAATATTAGGTACGTTGACGTTCCAATGTAGAGGGTAGAGGGTATAGGGGTTGAGGGTACTTGAGGGTTTAAGGGTTGAGGGTTGAGGGATTAACTAAGGTTGAGGGTTGAGAATATTTGAGGGTTGAGGGTTTAATGTATAGGGTAGATTAGAGGGATGTAGAGGGTATAAGAGGCTTTAAGGTTGAGGGTAGAGGGTTGAGGGTATATGCAGGTTGTGGGATTACTAGGGTTGAGGGTCCAATGTATAGGGTAGAGGGTACAGGGGTTGAGGCTGGATTAGGGCTTAACTAGGGTTGAGGGTTGAGGGTTGAGGGTAGAGGGTTAATTAAGGGTTAAGGGATTAGGGTAGAGAGTTTAGTAATTGGGTTTAAGGGTTTAACTAGGGTTGATGGATTAGGGTTGAGGGTACTAGAGGAGATATGGTTCAAGAATTAGGGTTTAGGGTCAAAAGTATATATAGGGTTTAAGGGTTTAGGGTTAAGGGATGTTAAGCATTGAGGGTAGAGGGTTGAGGGTATATGCAGAACATTTGAGGGTATAATATGGTCAAAATTTGAATATTAGGGATGTAAAGGTTCTAATGTAGAGGGTAGAGGGTATAGGGGTTGAGGGTTTAATGTATAGGGTAGATCAGAGGGACATAGAGGGTATAAGAGGGTTTACGGGTTGAGACTTGAGGGTTTAAGGTTGTGGGTAGAGGGCTGAGGGTATATATATGCAGGTTGAGGGATTACTAGGGTTGAGGGTCTAATGTATAGGGTATAGGGTATAGGGGTTGAGGCTAGATTGGGGTTTAACTAGGGTTGAGGGTTGAGGGTAGAGGGTTAATTAAGGGTTGAGGGATTAAGGGTTGAGGGTTGAGGGATTAGGGTAGAGAGTCTAGTAATTTGATTTAAGGGTTTAACTAGGGTTGAGGGTACTAGAGGGTATATGGTTCAAGGATTAGGGTTTAGGGTCGAAAGTATATATAAGGTTTAAGGGTTTAGGGTTGAGGGAATTTAAGGGTTGAGGGTAGAGGGTTTAGGGTATAGCTAGGATGTTTGAGGATATAATATGGTGGAAGGTCGAATATTAGGGATGTTGAGGTTCCAATGCAGAGGGTAGAGGGTATAGGGGTTTAGGGTACTTGAGGGTTTAAAGGTTGAGGGTTGAGGGATTAACTAAGGTTGAGGGTTGAGGGTTTAATGTATAGGGTAGATCAGAGGGACATAGAGGGTATAAGAGGGTTTAAGTGTTGAGGCTTGAGGGTTTAAGGTTGGGGGTAGAGGATTGGGGGTATATGTAGGTTGAGGGATTACTAGGGTTGAGGGTCCAATGTATAGGGTAAAGGGTATAGGGGTTGAGGGTTGAGGGTAGAGGGTAGAGGGTTGAGGGTTAATTAAGGGTTGAGGGATTAAGGGTTGAGGATTAAGGGATTAGGGTAGAGAGTTTAGTAATTGGGTTTAAGGGTTTAACTAGGGTTGAGGGAATAGGGTTGAGGATACTAGAGGGTATATGGTTCAAGGATTAGGGTTTAGGGTCTAAAGTATATATAGGGTTTAAGGGTTTAGGGTTGAGGGATGTTAAGGGTTGATGGTAGAGGGTTTAGGGTATAGTTAGGAAATTTGAGGGTATAATATGATTGAAGTTCAGATATTAGGGACATTGAGGTTCCAATGTAGAGGGTAGAGGGTATAGGGGTTGAGGGTACTTGAGGGTTTAATGGTTGAGGGTTGAGGGATTGACTAGGGTTGAGGGTTTAATGTATAAGGTAGATTAGAGGGACGTAGAGGGTATAAGAGGGCTTAAGGGTTTAGGCTTGAGAGTTTAAGGTTGAGGGTAGAGGGTTGAGGGTATATGTAGGTTGAGGGTCCAATGTATAGGGTAGAGGGTATAGGGGTTGAGGCCGGATTAGGGATTAACTAGGGTTGAGGGTTGAGGGTAGAGGGTAGAGGGTTGAGGGTTAATTAAGGGTTGAGGGATTAAGGGTTGAGGGTTGAGGGATTGGGGTAGAGAGTTTAGTAATTGGGTTTAAGGGTTTAACTAGGGTTGGGGATTAGGGTCGAGGGTACTAGAGGATATATGTATCAAGCATTAGGGTTTAGGGTCCAAAGTATATATAGGGTTTAAGGGTTTAGGGTTGAGGGACGTAAAGGGTTGAGGGATGAGAATTGAGGGTTGAGGGTTTAATGTATAGGGTAGATCAGAGGTATGTAGAGGGTATAAGAGGGTTTAAGGGTTGAGGCTTGAGAGTTTAAGGTTGAGGATAGAGGGATGATGGTATATATATGCAGGTTGGGGGATTACTAGGGTTGAGGGTCCAATGAATAGGGTAGAGGGTATAAGGGTTGAGATCGGATTAGGGTTTAACTATAGTTGAGGGTTGAGGTTAGAGGGTAGAGGGTTGATGGTTAATTAAGGGTTGAGGGATTAAGGGTTGAGAGTTGAGGGATTAGGGTAGAGAGTTCAGTAATTGGGTTTAAGGGTTTAACTAGGGTTAAGGGATTAGGGTCGAGGGTATATGGTTCAAGGATTAGGGTTTAGGGTCCAAAGTATATATAGGGTTTAAGGGTTTAGGGTTGAGGGACGTTAAGGGTTGAGGGTAGAGGGTTTAGGGTATAGCTAGGATGTTTGAGGGTATAGTATGGTTGAAGGTGGAATATTAGGGATGTTGAGGTTCCAATGTAGAGGGTAGAGGGTAGAGGGTATAGGGGTTGAGGGTACTTGAGGGTTTAAGGGTTGAGGGTTAAGGGTTGAGAATTGATGGTTGAGGGTTTAATGTCTAGGGTATATCAGAGGGATGTAGAGGTTATAAGAGGGTTTAAGGGTTGAGGCATGAGGGTTTAAGGTTGAGGGTAGAGGGTTGAGGGTATATATATGTAGGTTGAGGGATTACTAGGGTTGAGGGTCCAATGCATAGGGTAGAGGGTATAGGGGTTGAGGCCAAATTAGGGTTTAACTAGGGTTGAGGGTTGAGGGTTGAGGGATTAGGGTAGATAGTTTAGTAATTAGGTTTAAGGGTTTAACTAGGTTTGAGGGTACTAGATGATATATGGTTCAAGGATTAGGGTTTAGGGTCCAAATTATATATAGCTCATTTAAGGGTTGAAGGTAGAGGGTTTAGGGTATCGCTAGGACATTTGAGGGTATAATTTGGTTGAAGGTCGAATATTAGGGACGTTGAGGTTCCAATGTAGAGGGTATAGGGGTTGAGGGTACTTGAGGGTTTAAGGGTTGAGGGTTGAGGGATTAACTAGGGTTGAGGGTTGACAATATTTGAGGGTTGAGGGTTTAATGTATATAGTAGATCAGAGGGATGTAGAGGGTATAAGAGGGTTTAAGGGTTGAGGCTTGAGGTTTTAAGGTAGAGGGTAGAGGGTTGAGGGTATATGGAGGTTGAGGGATTACTAGGGTTGAGGGTCCAATGTATAGGGTAGAGGGTATAGGGGTTGAGGCTAGATTAGGGTTTAACTAGGGTTGAGGGTTGAGGGTAGAGGGTAGAGGGTAGAGGGTAGAGGGTTGAGGGTTAATTAAGGGTGAGGGATTAATGGTTGAGGATTGAGGGATTAGAGTAGAGAGTTTAGTAATTGGGTTTAAGGGTTTAACTAGGGTTGAGGGATTAGGGTCGAGGGTACTAGAGGGTATGTGGTTAAAGGATTAGGGTTTAGGGTCCAAAGTATATATAGGGTTTAAGGGTTTAGGGTTGAGGGATGTTAAGGGTTGAGATTAGAGGGTAGAGGGTATAGGTAGAAAATTTGAGGGTATAATATGGTTGAAGGTCGAATATTAGGGATGTTGAAGTTTGAATGTAGAGTGTAGAGGGTATAGGGGTTGAGGGTACTTGAGAGTTTGAGGGTTGAGGGTTAAGGGATTAACTAGGGTTGAGGGTTGAGAATTGAGGGTTGAGGGTTTTATGTATAGGGTAGATTAGAAGGACGTAGAGTGTATATGAGGGTTTAAGGTTTGAGGCTTGAGGGTTTAAGGTTGAGGGTAGAGGACCTAGAGGGTATATATATGCAGGTTGAGGGATTACTAGGGTTGAGAGTCCAATATATAGGGTTGAGGGTATAGGGGTTGAGGCCAGATTAGGGTTTAACTAGGGTTGAGGGTGGAGGGTAGAGGGTAGAGGGTTGAGGGATTAAGGGTTGAGTGTTGAGGGATTAGGGTAGAGAGTTTAGTAATTGGGTTTAAGGGTTTAACTAGGGTTGAGGGATTAGGGTCGAGGGTAGAGGTTATAATATGGTTCAATAATTAGGGTTTAAGGTTGAGGGTAGATGGTTGAGGGTATATGGTTGACGGATTAGGGTTGAGGGTCCAATATTGTATAGGTCGGTAGAGGGTATGGGGGTTGAGGGTATTTCTATGGTTGAGGGATTAGGTTGAGGGTCCAATGTATAGGGTAGAGGGTATAGGGGTTATGAGGGATTATGGTTTAACTAGGGTTGAGGGTAGAGGGTAGAGGGTAGAGGGTAGAGGGTAGAGGGTTGAGGGTTGAGGGTTAATTAAGGGTTTATTGTATGTTTCTCCATTTTTTTGAAAATGTTGGTGCTATTTATTAGGATGGCGCTATATATTTTACACTGAAGGCATATCCTATTTGAAGAAGACAAACATGAAACTACCAATCGATGGTTGATATCAGACTATCGACCCTTGAAACTGTTTGGTCCATTGATACCCTTTTCTTGGTTTTATCACATTATAATAATACTTTACCTACAAAAGCTTGCCCCACACTGCATAAAATCTTATACATATTGCATATAATTTAAATCTGCATGTGTTTAAAGTAATTTTTATTCTACTTTTTTACATGCATGTAAATATTATTTGTTTTGCGAGCCCTAAATTACCAAGCGCTAGACAAAATTACTTTTTATTCTACTAAACTGACTATTCTATCGTTTTACTCCTTGCTTGGTATAAATTTACAAACCACTTGGTTAACAAAATACTCTATGCATATACATATTGCTTTTTCTAAGTATTTAATTATAAGGATTTGTCTTCTTTTTATTTTCTTTTCCATTTTAAAATTTTGAATAGGTAAATTGAACATTTAGTAGTTATAATTTTTTTTAGATAATATTAGTTGAGTTTTTATAAAATTTTAAAACTATTTAAATACCTAATATAAATAAAAATTATACTTACTAATTCTAAAGTTTAAAATGGAAAAGAAAATAAAAATAATAAAAATCCTTATAATTAATTAAATACTAAACAAAAACACATTGAACATCACCCTCATTTATACCAGGGGGTAACACATTCCTAGTTGGTAGTCTCGACAAGACTTTTCGGCAACTCAAAGGGTGGCATGTACACATTAAAATGAATACCATGAAAGGATGGCATTAAAATAAATGTCATGAAAGGGTGGCATTCATTTTAATCCAGCGAAGGTGGTGATCTCCGCATTCTGCATTTTCTAGAGTTTTCGTTCCAGAGGCTTTGCTTGGGTGAGAAAGAATAATGGAGGACATGAAGTATGTAGTGTTTAAATCGGATGAGGAGCTATTCACCTTAGGGCACAACACTATGATTTTCCTAGATTGCTATGTGAGTCAGGGAGTTTTCAAAAAACTCACAGACCAAATGCTCAAACAAATTCTTCTAGAGCTTGATCCCTTGAAGGTGGCCACAGTGAAAATAGTTTTGGGCTGAGAGCATGTGGGCTACACCGAAATGGTTCGAATTAATTCCCACATAGTCTCTCATTTTCTAGCATATTTTCTTGATCAAAGCACCCCCAAAAAATTGGTTTAGGAAATGATGAGGAAGCTATTTAATCCTAATCTCCTGGTTGGCATAGATGAGGTTATTCAGCCTCTATTCTCTACTCTAGGGTGCCACGTCTGAAAGACTTGGAAATGCTCAAAACTCCTGGTGCGGTGGTTCAATTGTTTCCACTTCTATTGGAGCTGAAAGGAATGGCATTGGTCAGGCATCAGATGGTGGCTACGATTGGGGTGGAGTATTTAAAAAAATCTCTTGAGCTGGTGAAGATTGAGGGTGTGGAGTGGGTGTTGGAATTCAATGAATTCACCCATCTCAATGGCTTCCTATGACCTCAGGTTCGTGGTGGGATGGTGCTACTTTTTTTGGATTTTGTGATCGTCGGTGGCTCCTGGTGGTGGTGGCTCAAAATTCAGGTTGTCTTGGTATTAGTTTCATTTAGTTTTTTGGTGATATTTTGGTGGTTTTCTTGGCCTCTGGTGAGGCTCAAAATTAGGGTTTCATGAATATTCCTGCATTGGCAGACGATCTATAATTTTTTGAATTTTGTTTAATACAATCTCCTATTGTTTTTGGTGGCTGTAAGTGACTATATTTCTGGCTGTTAGCCTAGTTGTACTATTTTTCTCTCTTTTTGAAACCTTTGTTGCCTCCTTTTTGTATTATTTTCATTGTTTCAATTAAAAAATAAATAAAATATTAAACCAAAATAATATGTATATGCAAAAAGAATGTACATTATAATTCTCATTCTCAGTAAATTAGTTGAGTTTTTAATTTTATTTTTTAAACTATTTAATTATGAGAATTATTTTTCCCGTAATTGGGAGTTATAATGTACATTATTTATTTTACATTAATTTTATTTGAAAATAATAATTTATATGAGATTATTTAAAATTATTTTTACAAATTACAAATGAATGAAATAAAATAAAATAAGGGATTTTTTATAAGTACGAGCATTAATGAAGGGTAGTTTGAGCTCAAATTTTAACAATGACCTAACATATGAAGCCGGGTATGTAGGACGACATCATTGGAGCCTTAGGAGATAAAATTTCCATAATGTGAGAGCCTTAGGAGATAAAATTTCCATAGAAATTACAATGAAGTGAAGTCCCTACAATAATTTTGTGTTGACCTACTACATCCGGTTATCAGTCATTTAAGTCATGAGTTGAGCCATTAAAATCATTCTTTGTATCAACCTTGAGTTCTAAGTCAGTTGGCCATCACGTATGGTTAATCGTTTAAATGCTCTTTATAGTCAGGTCATAATATTTTTCAATTGACTTATGTTTAAGCCATCCCGCATAAGGAAATTCAAAGGAGTGCGGTAAGGTAGTAAACAACAAGAAGATAAAGCATACACCACTATAACATTGGGAGGGTGAGCGACATATGCGGTAGAGTACACTGCAACCCCACAACAAGAAGTCTTAAGCAAGGCGGTAGAGTGGTAAGCATGGAAGATAAGTAGACACTGTAGTAATTCAAAGGAGTGGGGTAAAGCAGTAAACAACAAGCAGATAAAGCATACACTACTATACCACTAGGAGGGTGAGCAACATATGCGGTAGAGCGGTGTACACTGCAACCCTGCAACAAGAAGTCTTGAGTAAGGCGATAGTGCGGTAAACATTAGAATGGAAGGGAAAAACACTTCCATACTGCAACGGGTATAATAAGAGATTAAAGTAGTATAGTAATCATAGCATCATTACAATTTACAGCAATAAATGTCCTCACACATGCTTCAAAATTAATTTCAAGGATTTGATCTTGATGGGAAACTATCTGGTGAAGAATTGGCATTAATACTGATACGACTAAATACGGTGCCCTCAAAAGCAAGTGAATTTTCCTAAGACTATGCTCAGTTGAAGGAAACATACGTCTAAAGTGTCTTAAGCCTTGTTATTTCTTCAATTATGCAAATTAATTAGTTGTTAGTAAAAGAAGTAGTTTTGAAGGGTCGTCTCTTTTTGTAAAAGTCCTAAAGCTTGTTGCAGCTTCCTATATAAATAGGAAACCAAGACCAATTTTGAGAGGATCATCATATCATATTCCATTTTTATTTCCATTATAGTAGGAATTAGTAAGAAGATAGATTGCACATTCCACCCATCCTATCATATCAAAGACTTCTGCTATAAATGTATATATATTTGAAACAACATAATGGAGAAGATTGCTCATAACTGGTAATCTATTTTGGTGTTCAATTTTTGTGTTAAATTTCATGCTTATCTGTTACTGTGTTGTCTCCAAAGTGGTTTCTTCAAGTTATTTAAATTCATAAGATTTATTAGGGCACATTTGTTGTTACTGTGTGATTATTTTGAGCTTATGAATGAAATACAAGATCTTATTATCATATATTCTCCATGACTGTGTTATCATTATGTATTTTTTCTTATGTTTACCATACTTATTTCTTCTTATATTTGAATGAATATCAGTTATTGAGCCTCAATATTGTGCTTATGTGAATGAATATGTTGATACAGTAAAGCATTTACTATCGATGTTTTTAGTTACATGTTCAAAATTATGTTCAACATAAAAATGGAAACTATTTAAAAATAATAAAGTTACCAGAGTTGCTTATTTAAATAATTATGAGTTATGTGCATTAATATTTTATTAACTTTTGTGTCTTCGCGAACATATGTTGATACAAAATGAATGGAAGAAGCATCCAAGTAACTGTAATTTTTTTTGCCAACAATTCATAGCAAATATTGAACAATTTAAGGATATTCCAATAGCTAATTTGTATCGACACAAATAATATTACTGAAGCATTTCAAAGTTTGGGCCATAAGAATCATCCTTTTTTAAACATGGATTGCAAATAATTCTAAAAATTTAGAAGTCTTGGTCATTAATATTATTGTCTGCTACAATGTCATCCAGTGTATCATTATCAATGTTCATATGTTCTTTCAAGTATTTAATATTATCATCATCCTCATCTTGACCTACATCATCTTCATCATCATTGAAATTTGATTGTACACCATGTATATTGTTAGCAGATGTATTTGGATCATCATTTTCTACACTATCCATATTGTTGTCTTCCATAACATCATCTAACTCTGGATTGTTGTCTTCTTGTGTCTAAACATAACCATCTTCAACAACATCATGGATGTAAATTTCTTCAATGTTCTCTAATCCCTCTCTCTCATTTTGTTCTCCATTGTTGTTTTGCTTAGTATCCACCAATGTTTTGTCAAATAAATTCCTTAATCTTGGATCATAATGTATGGAAAACATGCATTTTGGGTCCAAAATATCTTCATAGAAAAATACCTACACATGAATGAAATACATATATTAGAAGTATATTATAACAATTTTATTGATTAATAAACACATGTATATATTCACAATAAACTATGAATAATAGATTAATGATCACTACCACTTCTTGTTTAAGTTAAAGAAATACTCACTCACAATGAATTGGTAGAACATAAGGCTCCTTATCCTCCAGTAGGAAGCATGAGGAATCTATAGAAAACAATCCACTATGGGTATCATGTCTCTGTGTCCTCTCAAATGCTTCATACCATCTACACTTTAAAATACAACATTTAAAAGAGCAGTAATCCAACTCAAGCATTTCTTGTATTTTCCCAACATATTATAGATTCCCTTCAATTATATTCTTATCTTTTGAGCTCGATCAACTGGATTGATTTAATTCAACCATGATGCCACAATCGAAGGATCACCTCTTTACATCTACACTTTCTACATGATAATGTCGACCATATGCCCACATTGTTGGATATTTCCTCGCCTATGAAAGACCATTTATTTTAGTGAAAAAAAATATAATGACGAATATTAAAATAGTTAATAGTGTCAAAACTATAAGGAAACAACATTTTGTAAAATTCCAACTGTACCTTTCTTTCACATCCTCTAGACATGTTGATTTCATCTTCTGTTATGTTTGAATCTGTACCACCTTCTATTTGATTTTGATTTTTTCAGTAACCCATTCTAGTGTGCAATATTTTCTCTATTCCCCAAGAGGATCAATAAGAAGTGGAGTATTCTTTTGGTTCAATCACTTAAACTGTCTCCTTACTTCTAATACTTCTTCTCTTTATCATACAGATCAATCCATTTGTTCATAAAGTCCATGTGGTACAGAATGGACTTGTCGAGTATAGAAATTTTGTCTACACCTATTACATTTCAACATGTTTATTTCAAACTCCAAATGTCATGTTGTTAATTTGACAAAGAAATTATAGAGTAAATTAATGATTGCAAGAAAAACAACCACACTGATTGTGAATTTACTTACTAATTTCTACTTCAACACCATTAGATTGTGGTTTTTCTCCATCAATAATATCTGATGCTCGTTCTTCATCCCAGATGTGTGGCCCATCTTCAAAATCCTTACCAAGGAATTCACACAGGAAGAAAAATTCTTCATTCAATACATACCCTTCAACTATGCAACCCTCGAGATGTGCCTTTTGTCAGACATATCTTTTAAGAGTTTTCATATACCTCTTAAAGAAAAACATCCACCTTGTTGATACGACACTCGCCAATTCAATTTCATTGACTAGGTGTATAAGTAAATGGACTTGTAGGTCCATGAAACTTGTAAGGAGCTCCTTCTCAAATACACATACAATTTCTACAATTTCCTTCTTCCACTTTGGCACTTCAGATTCATGGATCTCCTTGGAGGTCACTCACCTAGTATAAGAATAGTAAATTAGTATGAACCTTTAGTCACAAATTAAAATACAATATAATATCTCTATGTCTCTCACACATGAACATTTCATATAACCACATACTTTGTAAATGTTGACAATCAACTTATGGCATTCCTTAACTCAACTGTAAGACATGAATCCCCCCTAATTTCCAATGGCATGATATGATATCAAACACATTTATGAAAAGGTCATTAGTAATTTTTTATCACACAAAAAAATATAAAAATATATTTAGTACTTAATCAATGTTACCAGTAAATGTTAAATGATGATATATAATGGTCCTTCATTAAATTATGAAAATCATGCATTTTAAATCCTATGATATGTCCAACAATTGTAAAAGCTTTAGCCAATGATTACCCATAGCTATTAGATTTCCTTAATGAACGGATAAAATTTTTTAGTTGGTCTAGCTCTTTTTTTTTCAAAATCCATGGAGCTTCTACATATGTTTCATTTTCCCTACTTGGCCACAAATGTTGTCTATCAAATTTGGTATGTGAAAGAGAAATATCTCTCCTCAAAGACAAGGTGTCCTTCTCTTTGCCTGATATATGTTGAAATATAGAATCTGGGACATTTTTAAAGATGTGCATGGGATCTAATAGGTGAGATATTAATAGATCCTTCCAGTAAGGGAGCTCATAAAATATGGATTTCCTTTTCATTCCTTTTGGCATATGAACTACAAATTGTTCTGGCTCTTCAATTAGATCACCTCAATCAAAAAATTCCTCCCAAGCTTTCAATTCAGCATCTTCATACTTCTTAAGCCAATCACCTAGACCCATAATCATGGGAGGGCCTCTATTTTCAACTTTTCCATCAAATTGATTCTTCTGGCGATCTCTAAACCTATGATCTAGTGGTAGAAAAATCTTGTTGTTTGCATAAATAAATTTATTTAGATCTTTAGAATACCGCCCTTGAAATTGTTCTGCACATCTTGGACATGCAAATATCCCCTTTGTTTGAAGCCCTGCAATACAACAAGTAATGTTAATAACATCAAAAATAGTATAAAACTAAGTATGAAAGTTGGGATGAAAATAAATTATGAGTGTAAATACATAAATATTTTATCTTACCAAAACAAACACCAAGTCCTGGGAAATCATGAATAGTCCAACATAGAAAACCATACAACATGAAGGACCTATTTGATGGAGGACGTGATATGTCATACATTCTTATGCCTTTACATAGTAGTTGCATCTCATCAATAAAAGGAACAAGATAAACATCCATGTTTTTAACTTGATGTTTTCCTGAAACAATAAGAGTTAGCATAAGGCACTCCTTTCTAACACTCATCCATGGGGGAATATTGTTACTATCAATCTGACTAGCCAAACACTATAATTTGAACTTAGGAAAGAGAATGGGCACACTCCATCAATTGCAAGACCAAACCTGATACTATGGGGCTCATCTTTGAATTTTCTTGGCCATTTTTCCTCTATGTGTTTCATTGCTTTGGAGTCAACTGGAATTCTCATGAATCCATCTTTACTCCTATTCTTTGCATGCCAGTCCATCAATTGTGCAAGTTGTAATCAATGGAAAATTAGATTGTTAGGTAATAACATCAAAAACCAATGAAATAACAAAGCACAAAGGAAATAAAATGAAAATAAAAGGAACAAAGTTACCAAAAATCTTCATCTTCCATGATTCACCTTCGTTACACCTTCTAGTTTGCAGCAAATCGAAAGAGGCCCTCAGATTTCAAATGAGCAACCTAAAGTAATGTCGAAGCCCTATGCAAATGTTGAAGGATTTGATAGAATAATGCCTATGTCTATGACAATATGCTAAATGAAATAATAATTACCAATGCTAAAATGACTATAATGCCTAAATTTGAAAAAAATGAAGTTGTCAGGATCTTGAAATTATGAGCAAAATTGTCTTTTATAGAAAACACAATTTTGACTGGATGGACGAGATTGAAACTTAAGAAAGACCTAAAATGAGAGGTCCAGATTAAATCTGAGAATTCCTAATTAGGGTTAGGGAAAATTCATTAATCGAATAGTCAAGAAAATGTCTCAGATAATCAGATCGACGGTGGAGAATAAATGAGATAAATTAATTAAAGAAATGAAGATTTTTGAAAAATCAAGAAGATAAGATTGCCTGATTTATGAGATTCAAAAAATCAAGAAGATAAGATTTGGACTAAAGATTCAATTTGGAAAATCAAGAATCTGCCCGATTACTTGATTTTTGGAAGATTAGTTACTATTTTGAATTAAATTAATTCAAAATAATGATTTTGTGAGATAATAAATAATCTTTTTCAGATTATTTATCAAAATGGACTGACAGTTAAGATTGAGATGACATTTTAAATAATTTAATTTATTTAAAATGAGAAGAATATTAATTTAGGCAATTAAATAATTAAATTTAATTATTTAATTTAGAAGATAAGATTAAATAAATTAATAAATTTATTTAATTATGACAATTAGTGACATTAAATAACTAAATGTAATTCATTTATTTAATAATCAAGAAGAATTAATGAAGGGAAATTCAAATAAATTAACAAATTTATTTAATTAAAGGAAGACTTAGACAATTAATGACGTATTTAATAAATAAATAAAATTTATTTATTTAATAATCATGAAGAATAAATGACATGAATTAATTAAATAATTATGAATTATTTAATCAATAGTCGAATGTGGACCAAGGACATAATTAAATGTCACAATTATGCTAGGACGAAAGTAGTAAAAATGAAGCTTGCAGGCCTAGGTCATTTTTAGGTGTCTACATTTTGCCCCTCTTTGTCATAATGTCACTTGTCGCATTGTGACAAAGAAAATAAGTCAAAGTCATTCCCCAATAAAGGTACGGAGTATCATTGCCCCCTCGGGAAATTTTCAAATTTTGGGTCGGCGACAGAAAAATTTGCAAAGGGTCCCGATAAATCAACTTGGTGCCTAGAAAAATAATGGCACAGTCGGTTTCGGATTCAGACATCTTTAAAGCAACTAACGAGGAAGTCAAAGGTGGTCAAATGAGCCTCCAGTATTGACCTTGTTTGAAAAATGTCATTTTGACCTTATAAATAGGTTGACAAAGGGGTAAAAGTCAATTCACTTTTACTATTTACCTTGCAAATTTTGAGAGCTTAGAGCGAAAAACATAGCAGCGAGAATGGTGATTCTAGTGTCAGAGCATCGCAGAGAGATTATGCGGACCTACAGATGGCCAGAGGGCTTAGAGCCAGTGGTATGTACCCTTGTCCCACTTTGTAATTTTTTTGTTTTTCGTGTCATTTTTAGCTTTTTAGGACCAACAATATTTGCGCCATGACACAATTGCGTTCGCGTAAGCCACAATTGTTTGTGCGTTTGATGCATTTGATGCGTCGCGATGCAAGTGCAAAGACAAAATAAGGAATAGTAGTGGTTTACGCCACATTTGACAATTTCTGCGATGCATTTGACTTATCGAGTTGCATTTGAATGTCTAAATGCCACAATTGTCAAATTGCAACACATTCGTTGTTTTGATCAACACAATTGTGTTTATGCGACGCAACTGCTTTAATGCGACGCATTCATCAAATGTCATGACACAAGCGTAAACATGTGACACATTTGATATTTTGAACCGCATTTGATGTATAGTACGACACAATTGACTTTTTGAGACACAATTGCCTGAATGCGACGCATTTGCATTTTTCCTTGACCCTAGTTGATTTTGATATTTGTGTATCTTTAGATGCTTTTCATGATGCTAACAGTTGTCCAAAATGTATTGTTCGTCTTTTTGCAAAGGTAGCTTGCCCCTATCTATACGAGAGAGAGCAGACCGACCACCTTTTGGTTTGTTGATTAGTTGGGCCCGTGAGAGCGGCAATGATTGATGCGTTTGGGACTATTCTATGCTGCCTATATGCCTGCCATTCGGGCGAATAGGGGATTACTGACTGCGCTGTGCGAGCGATGGCATTCAGAGACTTGTTCATTCCACCTACCGATAGGTGAGGCCACGATCACCTTGGAGGATGTCTATCAAATATTGCGAGTGTTGATCTGAGGGGAGCGGATTGTCTACAACCCTCGTCATGGTGAGCAGACCTTCTGAGCTTATTATCAAGACCAGGGTGCAAGACTAGGCATCCAGGGTTACAAGATCAGGTGGGAGTTTATGGTCGAGCACTATGGTCGCTTTGATGCCTTCCTTGCGACTTTGATCGGGGGGATCCTGATTCCCGACCGCCAAGGACATGGATTTCCTATTGGTTGGGGTGACGTCCTGGTTGGTATGAGATGGGATAGGACAATTTATGCTTGGGCTTCCTGTTTGCTAGGGACACTTTATCATAAGCTACACGATGTTGCTTATAGGAGAGGAAAGAGTATCTCCTGCGGGACTACACTGATGATGATCTGGGCGTGGGAGCATATCGCCATATTTTGTCCTCCCATTGAGAGACCATAGTTGGCTAAGGGGATGCCCTATGCCCATTACTATGTGGGTGCACTATATCAGACTCGGATGGGTGATATAGGCTAGTGGCGACACAAGATTGACATGATGGTGTCATTTATTTGGAGGTCGTACAAAGACTGAGGTGTGGGATGATGAGGATGAGCACCTCAGCTTCTGCAGACAATACAGGTACCTTATTGGTAGGACAGTGTAGACGTCTTTGATCATTGAGATGTATTTACCCCAGCGTGTCTTGAGGCAGTTCAACGAGCAGCAGGGTGTACCTACAGGGACATCCGAGTATGCCCATTCTTCCAGGGAGTATGCTTGGGGACCAGCCATCCCAGTGGCATTCACAGAGTAGTAGATTGACGAGCTAGGAGCCCAAGCATGGGGATGGAGGGGAGGAGTAGCTGATCTAGGGACCACAGCGGATTATGATCTCTAGTGGCAGGCACACAGACCAGTGTCGTTGACAGATCCTGACGGGCCAGCACCAGTGGACAGGCGGTCAATGATCCCTCATGTGCCGAGGGCTAGATAGGGAGGCAGAGGCAGTGATAGAGGCAGAGGCTGGGGCAGGGATGGAGGTAGGGGTAGAGATGGAGGCAGGGGTGGAGATGAAGGCAGAGACGGAGGCAGGGGTGGAGACGGAGGCAGAGACGGAGGCAGGCGGAGGCAGAGACGACTGAGGCAGAGACGAGACAGTCAAAGATAGGCAGGAGGGTGTGGCAGTGTGTGGCGAGGGTAGCATTAGATGCTATCCCCAAGGTTGGCGAGAGGGGGAGAGAGAGGAGCAACCCAGATAGGAGGGAGAGGGTGAGGAGAGACAGGAGGAGGAGATGGATGTGGGGGGACAGGAGGAGGAGGTGGAGGTGGGGGGACATGAGGAGGCGGAGGTGAGGGGATAGGAGGAGGAGGCAGAGGTGGCAGAGGACGTGGTTGTGGCCGAGGATGTGGCCGATGATGATGATGAGGAGGATGATACCATGGATGAGGCCGAGAGACTCCTCAGATGGCAGATGGTGGAGGGAGAGGAGGAGATACCATCCACCTAAGGATTGCCTCAGGATTCCACGACAGATCAGAGGGTGGCTGATTTATAGCGGAGATTAGATGAGAGCCTAGCACAAGTCAGGGCACTGCAGGCAGAGCTAGAGGTGGCTCGGGTAAAGCGAGATCAGGCAGTGATCCACCAGCAGGACTCAGCCCAGCGGTGCACAGACTTCACAGCATTATGCACAGGACCCGTAGGTGACATGGTTCACGAGCTTGCCATGGTGAGCACGAGATTGGGATAGTATCAGACATTATATGAGCAGGCAGTGCCACCAAAGTGACGGGATCCTACCTTGTCACGATCATAAACGAGGACAGGTAGTGGACACAGATTAGGCAGCGGAAGTGGCAGCAGGAGTCACACCAGTGTCGGAGGATCTACCTCGACAGGGCACACATTAGTGCATAGGTCACATCACTCACGTCGGTACACCCCAGGTCATAGCCATGGGTCGACTGGTTTAGTGCAGAGGTCAGTATAGGGTCAACCGCCATTAATAGATCCATCTACCTCTCAGAGTCTGGCAGCAGTGACCTCACAGATGTTTGTTACCGTTGAGATGAGACCTTCATTCTCGGTTCCACCGGTAGCATAGATAGTGGCTGCTATAGATCCACCTATCAGTTTAGTGCCAGGTTCAGAGTTTCTGCCACCACATTCCTCACCACGAGGGGATGATTAGAGTCTACCTTAGGGGCATACTTGTATTTGTGACACATTATGTATATTATTGAGCCTGCGAGCTCCATTTTTGGGATATCTCCTGACTTTATCCTATGACATTGTACATTTTTATGATGATAGTATATGATGATGCAATTTTGATGCGGCCTACATGTGCTATGTGATGCTCTTTGCTTTATGTATTACGATATGTATGATGTATGATTTATGATGTATCATGTATGTCCTATGATGCCTATTTGTGATTTTGATGCCATGATGATGAAATTCTTATTTATATGATTATGTTAATGATGTGCATGATGTATTTAGTAAAAGATGCAGTGTTGATGATTATGTTAATGCAATATTTGTGATTATGTATCTGATTTAATGTCATGGATAATGTATGTATGGACCTAATGCAATGTTTATATGATCATGTATGCATTTATGTTTTTGGATGTCATAGGATATCATCGTGAGATGGACTTGAGAAGATGACGGGACTGATGAGAGAAGATGACCAGACCACAGAAGAGAAGACACGAGACTGACGGAGATGCATGTTAATTCCTAGACCAAATCATTCAACACTTTACTGTAGGACTTTTAATATTTAATGCTCTTAATCATCATTGGGAAGACTGTTGTAATGGCCAACAAACACCAGGATATGACATAGATCAAGGTGTGCAAGGTCGTACCATTACGTGAGACAAACAGTCACAGACAAGGATGATCATGACTCCTACTGAGAGCGTGATTGCCCCAATCTTTTTGTCATAATCAACCACAAGCAGAAAAAGACAAGGAAAAATCATGAAATGTCGTTGCTTCTCTAAATCCTGTTTCCAGGACATCCTTGAGAAACTAGCAGCATGATTGTCGAAATACAAAAATAGAGCCCTTACCATGATATTTCATTTTTTTCTAAATCCTAGAATCAGGACCTCGCTGAGAAACTAGTAGTCATGCGTGTCAATCGTCATGATACGTCGCTGCTTCTCTAAATCCTGCTTAGTGGGATCTCGCTGAAAAACTAATAACATGATAAAACACCAAAAGACAATTGTCAAGTGTTTGCCAAGTGCGTTTGGATATCCATTGTTCCGATGTCAAGATGTCTGGTTTAATAATGTCGAGATATCAAAATGTTTAAAGTTTTGATGATCTTGAAAAATATAGAGAATTGGTGAATTCAGGAAGGACACATCCTGAATAATGCCAATGTCGAGAGGATTTGATCCCTACTAGTCGTAAGGGATCCCTCGAAATGATGACGATGCCTAGGAAGGACACATCGTAAGGCATAGATGACAGAGTTGGTTCTTCAGAAGGACACATCTGAAGAATACTAATGTCATGAAGAGTGATTTTTAGATGTCAAGAGGATCACTCAAAATGTCGAATGACAATGACGATGCCTAGGAAAGACTCATCCTAAGGCATAGATGACAGAGGTTATCATTCAAAAGGACACATCTGAAGATTAACCAAAATTTGAAAGTTTGACCAGTTTATGATGATTTGACCTGCTTTGATCGAGTTTGACTTGTGTTGGACTAGATGTCGCTATTGTCATAATAATATGAGTGATGTGCTGATGAGATTGCCATGCTGAATAAATGATTGTTTTACTTTATTTTAGGAGTTTTCCCATTTGGAAAATGATTGAATCCTTTTGACGTGTGTGTCAGTGTAGTGTCATGAACCCTAATGGACTGACCTACTGCGGCCTCGGGGGCCCATCGATAGATGGCCTTGCCTACGTCATACACTCAGAGACCTCATAGTTTGAAATGACCAATGAATTTATCTTGATGACCAAAGATTGTGTCATGATTTTATGTTGACAAACCTAAAAGGACTGACCTAATGTCTCAGGGACTCAAATGTGAGTCTTGCCTACGTAGCAAGTGTGCAAAGACAACATAGTTCGGACAAATGACAAAGACTGATTGACCTGACTGACTTTGACAAGAGATGACACTGTGTTTGCATTCTTCAAGCAGTTTGATGTTTTGTTCATGGTTTTCTTCAGGACGTTTTATGATTTTTAGGTCTTTTTTTAAGACATTTTGCGTTGTTTTTTTCTTTTTTTAGGACTTTTTGCCAATGTTTTTTGTCTTTTTTTTATGACTTTTTGCCAATGTTTTTGTCTTTTATCAGGACTTTTTCCAATGTTTTTGTGATCATATGTGACATCCACTACAGTTGCATGATAAGCATTTTTCCCCCAGTCAGGTCCAAGACTTAGCCATTTGTAAGGAATGTGGACAGGATGCTACTGGTTTGCTAGGTGGACATTCATCAGGATTTGATGTCAATCATTTATCCACTATGATAGGTAGGGTAGGATGTGGTGGTGATTTGCATAGTAATAGCAAAAATACCTTTCATCCTAGGCCAAGTTAGACAAAATGACAGTAGATGGCAGAGCAATGATTGATTATGCATGGCGCCTGTTTGCCAAGTTTTCGCCATGGTACTTGTCCAAAGCGCCTATTTGCCAGGTTTTCACTATTGAACGAATCATTTTTCTCTTTACTATTTTCTTGATTTTTTTTATTTTTTTGGTGTTACCAAATGCCTGTTTGCCAGGTTTTCATCAAGGTGACAATTTTTTTCCATTTTTCAATTTTTTGTATTTTATGGTTTTCAACTCAATCCTTCGACGCTATGCGTAGAACCTTCGAAGATGTAAACTATTGATGGGCTCTGTCAATTTTTCTCCATCTGGTGTAGCCATTTGATAAGCTCTAGAACCAAAAGAAGATATGATAATGTAGGGATCCAACCAGTTTGGTTCAAATTTTCCTAGCTTTTCTCTGTCTGCTTGGTTCTTGGGGTTTTGCATGAGAACTAGGTCGCCAATGTCAAACTTTCTAACCATAACCTTTTTATTGTAGCTGCGACAAAGACGGTTCTGATATGCTTGGAGATGGTTCAATGAATTTTTCCTTCTTTCTTCTAGCATTTCCAGCTCGTGCAAGCGTGATTGTTGGTACTCCTCTTCATTAGTTAGACCCTTCAGGGAGACTTGTAGCAAAGGAATTTTGACCTCAATGGGTAAGATAGCTTTAATGCCAAAGACTAGGGCAAATGGAGTGGCCCCTGTAGGCGTACGAATGCTAGTTTGGTAAGCCCACAGAGCAGGGTTGAGTTGTATGTGCCAGTCATGGCTAGCGTCATTGACAGTCTTTTTTAGGATCTTGACAATGGTTTTATTGGACGCCTCAGCTTGACCATTTCCTTGTGGGTAGTATGGAGATGAAAAGTGGTGTTGGATATGGAATCACTCACATAACTCACATACGTCTTGGTTTTTAAACGGACGTCTGTTGTCAATGATGATGGATTGCAGAAGGCCATACCGACAAATGATGTAGTCAAGGATGAACTTTGATATTTGTTTGCTGGTAATATATGTCAATGGGATGGCTTCAATCCACTTTGTGAAATACTTAGTGGCGGTAATAATGAATTTGTGGCCATTGGATGAGGTTGGATGAATCTTACCCACGAGGTCGAGTCCCCATTGAGCGAAGGGCCAAGGAGAAGTGATCGGCCGAAGTTCCTGTGCTGGAGCATGGACCAAATCACTGTGAATCTGACATTTTCGACAAGTCCTAACATATTCAATTGCATCATTTTCCATGGTCGGCCAATAATACCCAAGTCTCGTTACTTTCTTAGCTAGAGTAGGACCACTCGAATGAGATCCACATATACTTTCGTGCACTTCTTGTAAGGTCGTACATGCTTCATCGGTGTCGAGACATCTAAGGAGGGTATCGTCAAAACTACGGCAGTAAAAGGTGTCACTGACAATGGCATACCTTGTAGATTTTCTAATGAAGGACTTCCTTTGGTTATTGGACAGGTTCGATGGAAGGGTTTGAGATTTTAGGTAGTCATAAAAGTCCTGATACCAGGGAGAGTTGGGACCAACAAGTTCACAAACCATTTCTGATTCTGGGATATCGTATGCCGGTATCAAAAGTTGTTCTACTAAGAACTCAAACTGTGACACATTTTTAGGGATGTCTAAGAGAGAACTAATAGTAGCCATTGCATCAGTTGCCTTATTCTGTGCCCTGGGGATTTGTTCAAAAGAAATTGATTGGAAGTATGTCAGGAAATTGTCCACCATCCTCTTGTAGGGAAGCAACTTCTCATCTTTTGTTTCATAGTCATCATTCACTTGGATGATCACGAGCTGGGAACCCCCGAATACAAGCAATGTCTGAATTTTCCATTTAATTTCCAACTTGAGACCTGTGACTAGTGCTTCATATTCGGCAATGTTATTTGTACAAGGGAAGGCGATCCGAAATGACTTAGGAACTGAATCCCCCTGTGGTGTGATAAACAAGATTCCAGTGCCAGAGCCATGACCAGTATGAGGCCCATCAAAATATAGCTTTCATGGTGCTACCGGTTCCGCATGAAAAATGGACTCATCAGGAAAATCAGTTACTAGTGGATGAGTGACTTGAATTGGTGCATCCGCTAGTTGATCTGCTATTAATTTTCCTTTTATTTCCTTACACTCGACATATTGTATGTCGTATTCACTTAGTATCATGAACCATTTTTCCAACCGACCTGTTAATGCCACCCGACTTAAGAGATATTTCAGTGGATCAATCTTGGTGACCAGCTATGTCTTGTGACTAAGCATATAGTGTCTTAGTTTTTGGGACGCAAAGAAAACAGTGAGGCATGCACGTTCAATGTATGTGTAATTCAACTCATACCCTATCAGTGTGCGGCTAATGTAATAGATTGCTCTTTCTTTTCCTTCATGATCATTTTGTGCTAGCAATGCCCCTAGTGCTGAACTAGTAGTCGAGATGTATAGAATTAATGGATTTCCATGAATAGGAGGCATGAGGACTGGTGTTGATAGTAGGTAATCTTTGATTTGTTGGAAGGCCTCTTGAAATTTATCCGTCCATACAAAGGGGATACCCTTGCGCAACAGATACTGGAACAAGTGACACTTATCTACCAATTGGGCTATGAAACGCCGAATAGATTGTACTCTGCCTTGCAGAGTTCTGAGTTCACTGATTCCTTTAGGTGGAGGCATGTTTATGATTGCTTTGACCTTTGCTGGATCGACCTCTATGCCTCTTCAGGAAACTATGTATCCCAACAGTTTACCTGATGTGACCCCAAAAACACACTTCTTAGGGTTTAGCCAAACTTTGTACTCTTCAAGTCTCTTGAAAATTATGTCGAGTACCTTCAAATGATCTTTCCTTATTGCCGATTTGGCCAACAGGTCATCTACATAATCCTCCATTATTTTGTGCATCATGTCATGGAAGATCGTGGTCATAGCCCTTTGATATGTGGCACTTGCATTTCTGAGACCAAATGGCATGACGTTCCAAAAATATGTACCCCATGGGTAGGTAAATGCCATTTTGTGCTGATCTTCGAGAGCAATGTGGATTTGATTATAACCAGAGAAACCATCCATGAGGGATAGCATCTCATATCCTGCTGTAAGGTCCACTATGATGTCAATGTTTGGCAAAGGAAAGTCATCCTTTGGACATGCTTTATTTAGGTCTCAGAAATCTTTACATACACAAATCAACCCATTTGGATTTGTGACTGGGACCAGATTAGAAATCCATTTAGCGTAGTCAATAGACCGTATGAATCCGGCGTCTAGCAATTTCTTTAACTCGGCCTTGACCAATAGGGCAACTTGTGGGTGCATTTTGCACAACTTCTGCTTAACTGGTTTAGCATTAGGTAATAGTGGCAGATGGTGCAGAACCAGTTCTAGGTCCAATCCTGGCATGTCAGCATAGGACCATGCAAGATTTATTTTTCATTCTACAAATAATTTATGAAATTCTGATTTCTCTTCGTCAGTCAATGATGCAGCAAATAGGATCATCTTGGGGTCTTCTGTAGTTGAAATGTTATCCTCTATTATGTCCTCAATAATCATAGCTGATTTCTCCTGTTGCATGGGGAGAAAGTCCAGTCCTCCATCTTTGGGCACCTTAGAGAGGTTTTCACCCACAAATACGTCCTTTATTTTTACTATTTTATCATCAATAGGTGCCTTTCGGTTTTCACCTAGAGATGTTTCATTTTTTACTTTATTTTTGTTTTTGTTTTTGCAACTAGAGGATGGAGTAGTCTCACCGAAGTATGTTGTGCAATATAAATCAATGGTGAATCCTGATTTGTGGTCCCCACTAGGTATTCCTTCTTGTAATCCCATGAATTTGGCAATTGCCTCATCATTCTGAAATGTGTCCAGAACTGGTGGTCCTTGTTGGTCCCAATCGACTAGCTCAGGGTAAATTAAGGAAATGCCATCGTCAATGCTGGTGAATGGAGGTGAGGATGCAGACAACATGTAGATAGATGTAGTGATGTTGTATATGAGATTATCATCATCCAACTCTACATCAGACTCTATCCAATATTCTCCTTCACTAGTGTCATATTCGTTGTCAAAATAAGGAGTGAAGGTTTTAGAGCCCTAGTTGTCAATGTCGTCTGATACCTTAGATGGATTGGACTAATGGGGTTTAGATGATGGGTGTTGTATGGCATGGGAAGTGGTAGTGGGACTTTGACTATTTGGTGCTTGTTCAATTTTGAATGTTTTCCAAAACTGTTGTTCAGAGGTCAGTTCTCTTGGTTTGACAAAAAAATCATCAAGACAACAGTCACTTAGGGATCGTTCTGAGCCAAATTCCCACTCATGGGAGTCTGTTTTAGTGAGGGTTTCCCTAGTAGTCTCTACACTATCCGAAGCATGTACTCGCTCATTTGAAAGACCAGAGGTATGTCGATCGTCATTGTCGGGTGATCCAAACCCTAATCCAAGATACTTCAGAATTTGAAAAGTTTTTGTGGGTTCCCTTCGGCTAGTTTTATTTTTTCCTAGGCCACTAGTACCATTGTAGCCTTTAGCCTTCATGATGTCATAACCTTTGCCATATCTTTGAACTGGTAACAGGGGTAGTGTGACAATATCCTTATAGATCCATCTTGTAATGTCAGCAAGGTCCTCATCACTCATGTCTCCCCACTTGATAAAAATTGTGTTCGGTGGAACTTTGAAAGTTTCTTGAGGTTCCATTCTGAAACATGGCTGACCATATATCTTTGGAGATGTGGGTATTGTTGTTATGTTGTATGCTGTATTTAGTTTGAACTCTTCATAGCCGAGGTCCTGGATTTTGACAGTCGATTCAGTCTTAGGGCTAGTGGAAGGTGGTGGTATGGTGGAAGACATGGATGGAGCAGATGTGGAAGATGACGTGAGTGTGGATGGGTTGATGTACTTGGATGATGAGGAGCCAGGTGCTTCTCGGTTAATAGGTACTCAGTTTTCAGAGATACCCCTTAAGTTGGTACAATATTAGAAAGGGTCGGGGTCTCCGTATATGGTTATTTTTGTACCGTCAAATGGAAACTTTAGGCATTGGTGGTATGTAGACAGAACGACTTTTAAGGCATGAATCCATGGATATCCAAGCAAGATGTTATATGGTAGTTCCAAATCCAGAACTTGGCAGGTTGTGTCCACAATGACCGGTCCCACTCTGATAGGTAACGCCACGTGAAGAGCTTTCCTCGTCATCGTATGCTTTGATCACTATACTCTTCATTGGGTCTACGCATGCATTAGAGAACCCTAGAGCCTTAACCAATTTGAGGGAGCATATGTTCAATCCTGCTCTGCCATCTACTAAAACCCGTCTAACTTTGTGCTTGTGGACAAAATTTTCTATGTGCAATGCATCATTGTGGTTGGTTTTAGGTGATGAGTAATCTTGATCTGAGAAGGTGACGTGGTGAGGCGAAGTGAGATATCCCACCATAGTTTCAAATTGATTGACATCGATGTCCTTGGGGATCGACGACTCTAGCAAAGTTTTGTCTAGGATCTCTTTGTGTGCGGGAGAGATATGGAGCAGCTCGAGTATAGAGATTTGCGCGGGAGTCTTTCCTAGCTGGTCAATGAGGTTGAACTGACTTTTGGGTTTCCACTGTTGTGTGGTTGGGACAAGTTTTGGATATTTAGCAGATGGAGTAGGTTGTGATTGTTGAGAAAATGGGCCCAGTATAGTGATTTTGGCTTGTCTAGCGGGAGGTGGACCAGCTATAGTGACCTTGCCACTTCGAGTAGTAGCATTACATTGGGGTGCTCTCTTGACCGTAATGGTATTGATGTATTCATCATCAGTTCAGACATTATTTATAATTGGTCCACTAGAATAATTGTACTTGGCTCGGGCGAAGTTAGCTTGATTATGTGGAACTGAAGTGGAAGCATTATGAGAACCATGGTCCTGCAGTGGATTCTTGTGGATAGTATGATCTGAATTGGAGGCGAATTGCGATCCACCTACTTTGATGGTGCGACTTTCGATAAGATCTTGTATTAGGTTTTTCAATTGTCGACAGTTAGAGGTTGTATGCCCTTTTGCTCGATGGTATTCACAAAATGCATTGTCATTCCACCATGCTGGTTTGAATTGTCCTGGGTCATATGGTTTTGGTTCTTGAAGTATGATGACCCCATGCTGGAGACATTTCCTAAGGACTTCTTCAATGGGTTCACCCAAATGGGTGTATGTGCGACCCCTAGGAAATTGTCTCATCTGACGGTATTGTCCCTGATTGTTTTGACCACTTTGGTTGTTTGAAGAAGTATTGGGAGGAGGTGTCAATGTCGTTGTTGGTCTGTTTTATTGTTGAACCCCTTTCAAGGCCAATACAATACCTACAATGTTTGCAGTCTTGGTGTCAACAACACCGTCATTTGTAATGTGCTTATTTTTAACCCAATATTTGTTTTTGTTAGTGGGTGGATTGACATTTGTGTTTTTGGAACCATATCTCAGTTCTCCCTTTGTGATAAGGGCTTTCTCAATCTGGACCCCTTTTTCAACTAAATCTATGAAGTTTGTACAGTAATGTACTTGCAGTGCATATTTTAGGGGCCCCATAAGTGTTTGGACAAACATGTCAACTTTTTCCCTTTCAGGGATGTCAATGTGACATCGACTAGTGAGGCTTCTCCATTTTTGAAAGAATGGGATAAATGTCTCACCAGAATCTTCTTGCGTGAGATTGCACAAGCTAGTGATAGAGGTATCCATGTCGATGTTGTATGCATAATTTCTTATGAATTTTTGTTTAAGCTCATCCCATGTCTGGATATCCTTTTGGGTGGAAAACCATTCAAGGGCTTGACCCGCCAGACTTTTAGAAAAAGGTCTCATCAAGTATGTTTGTTCATAGGCAATGTCCATACAATTGGTTGCAAATTCGCGAACATGTTCAATGGGGTTTGTCTTGCCTCTATATTTTGTGAAGTTGGGTGACACATATCCTGGCAGAAATGGAGGCATGTATAAGCTTGTGTCGAATGGGTATACATTTAGATCATATGATATTTCTAATTTTTTGCCTGAAATGTACATGTTTTGGATAGTTTTCTCTACATCCCTCAATCTTGTTTGGAGAGAATCCACAACAGGGTCGTTTATGTTTCCGTACATTGGATTGCCTGGTACACCATGTGTTCCTATTTGTTGTGCGTGAATATTGGTGTATTGTGGTGGTATGGATTGTTATGGTATGTATGACGTGTGTGGATTGACATGTTGTTGGTATTGGAAGTTATGATTGGGTGCATGTTGATGAGTATGAACATTAGATGAGTAGGTTGGGATGTGTCCCCCAGCCATGTGTGTCATTATTTGGGGGATGTTATGACCATGAATGTTATGATGTGTTAATGGTGCCATGTGTTGTGTTATTTGACCACCTTGTGTAAATTGTTGATTTTGTACAAGGGGAACATTTGTGTTTGTACCTTGGGAGGCAATGGCATTTGACTGTGTTGTCGTGTTAACATTTTGTTGTTTTCCTTGGATAAAGATACATCCTGTGCCTCCTCCCAGGGGATTTTGTGAAATACCACTAAGTGGATATGTCGAAGTTGTACTCATGGTAGTAGATGGAGCTGTCAAGGGGGGATTGTTGTGACTTGATGATGCCCCCGTGGCATTTACTGTCGTGGCATTTACTGTTGTGATATTTGTGGTATTGGGAATGTTGGGGGTGTTTGGGACGTTGGGAGTGGCATGCACTATCATTGTGGTCCCAAAGGAAGTATTGCTCATAGTATTTGGAAGTTGACATGTTATGTGTGTTGTTGGTATTAGGGTCAGGAGGTGTCAAATTTAGTGTGCTAACTTAGCTCCTTCACTCAAAAGCATGGCTAAGAATCTGTCTTTGTCATGACAGACCATTGTTTCAACGAGCTGACAGGCCTCTGGGTCTTGTGCCAGTGCCTCTAAGTTTTCCTCAAGTAGTTGACCATTTTCATCTTTTTGCAAGAATGGTTCAAATGGACTGTTTGATGAGGATTGTGTTGTCATTGGAGGTTGATTGTCTGAATTGGAAAATGGATCGTAAAAGGTCCAGTTTGGGTCATGTGTAGGATTGTTGACAATAAACATTGGGTCTTGTCAAAAGTTTTCCATTTGTCTCTTTTGTTTTTGGAGTCTAGTTTCCACCATAAATGAAATTGCTCAAATGGGAATGACAACTAAATGCAAGTATGACACTACGCGAAGTCTAAGTTCAAAATGATGACTAGAATGACTAATGTTTTTGAATTTTTGCGAATAGGATATGCAATGTGTAGACTTATAATGCAATTTAGGACAAGGGTACCTAAACACTTCTAAGCTCAAACTTTGTTTTCGATTTTGACTGCCAAAGGACTTTGTTTAAAATGACAAGGTGAAAAAAGGTCTAAATGACTAGTGAGTTTTCCTAACTAGACTTTTGAGTTGGAAAAAATCTCACAAAAAGGACAATGACTTTGCAAAGTGTGCTGAGATTTGTCTAATCCTAAGTATGCAAAATGTGAACCTAGGGATAATCTAATGCCAAATGTATGCAACTAAAAAGAATGAAGGATGAAACCTATGGTGACGAATGCAAACTAATGGTTGAAACTTTGAGCAATTCTAGACTTGGTTTCTAATAGAATCTCCCTAGAAACAGTGTTTGACAAATGATTGACAAGTTGAAAACCTCAAGTTTCAAATATGAAGTTTTAAATTTTTGACAGGCAAATGCATCGTTTGAAGCTGCGAATGGGTCTCAGTTTAGCAAATGTGGTTTGTTTTTGCAATTGCGGCTTTTGGACTGTCAAATGCAACTTGATTTAGCATATGCAACTTTTTAGTGTTCAAATGCATCACGATGCCTATAGATGCGGTGTTCTAAATGTCAGATGCGGTTTAACAGAGTAGTTGCAGTGCAAAAAATCAATTGTGGTTCGACAGATGCGACATAGTTTTGTTTGAAAATGATTTTCTTGTCGTTTTGATGTCAATTTTGATCTGTTTGGTGAATGTTTTGTTTTGAACTGTGATAAAACCAGAAAGCACTTGACAAACACAATGTTTCAAATGTAACCGATCACACATCAGATAAGCACAATCCTAGGTTAGGCCATGATAGTATTCACTAGATTCCACATGGGTTTCCCCAACTACATATCTATAGCATGTGAATTCAAAAGCTTGGCTGCACGGGCTCCCCCTTACAGTGCACTCTCTTCTTAGGCCAACCAAGCTTCCAACCCCCATGAAACTCCCATGGCGAGCTGATCACCTATACTACAAACTGCGAAAGTGTGGATGCCTTCACACTGACCGGTGCTACGCTAGCAAATAGAAGGTTTTTGGCTTTCTATACAAAAGTTTTTAGTTCGGGACCCCGTTCGAGTGGCCATACATGGGGCAAGAGATTAATCACCATTAAGGTGGCACTCCAGTGTAAAGAGGTTAAGCTCAATAGGGTTTAAGGGAGTACAACTCCATCCATATGACACATCCGCACTCGCAATCTTAGGTTTTCCCTTAATATTTACATTTTGACAGTTAAGATTGAGATGACATTTTAAATAATTTAATTTATTTAAAATGAGAAGAATATGAATTTAGGCAATTAAATAATTAAATTTAATTATTTAATTTAGAAGATAATATTAAATAAATTAATAAATTTATTTAATTATGACAATTAGTGACATATTAAATAACTAAATGTAATTCATTTATTTAATAATCAGGAAGAATTAAATGCAGAAAGGAAATTTAAATAAATTAAGAAATTTATTTAATTAAGGGAAGACTTAGACAATTAATGACGTATTTAATAAATAAATAAAATTTATTTATTTAATAATCATGAAGAATAAATGACATGAATTAATTAAATAATTATGAATTATTTAATCAATAGTCGAATGTTGACCAAGAACATAATTAAATGTCACAATTATGCTAGGACGAAAGTAGTAAAAATGAAGCTTGCAAGCCTAGGTCATTTTTAGGTGTCTACACAAGTGACTTGTAACGAAACATTCGTTGAAGTCTAGGTATAATTGGCATGTGATGTAAAACCTTCTTTGGAACTGTAGGACCTTGTACATCTATACAATATCTCTTCTCTTTGCATACAGGGCATTCTTCCTTTTTTTATATTCATCTCTGTATAAAATGCAATCAATTTTACATGAATGAATTTCTTATATTCAATCCCCAACTCAACCAACAATAGATGCACATCTCTGCAAGTTGATGGCAACACATTCTCTTTAGGGAATATTTTAGTTTTTAGTGCCATGTAAGATTGCCAAAGATTAAATCAATTGAATGTTTGAATTATGATGAACATGTTTGATATGCCAATCTATACTAGGACTATTTATATACAATATATGGTTTTAAAATCCCCTTAAAGAAATATAAATGAAGTCGATGAATGTTTACAAATGGTGTACACCAATTGACAATGCAAAGTAAGAAATAGATTTTAACTCACTTCAGTAGGGTAGTGAATCCTTTGTCTAACCAACCAAATAGTGACTTGATTTCTAATAATATTAATGTGCATGCCAGTTGTGAGGTTCTACTTGCACCCAATTTGAACACAGATGTCTTCGCTGCTTGCTTGATGGAGTCTTTCAGGTTGTTATCATCAACATTACGTTGGTGGTAATTACCCCTACTATCATCATTACTATCAACCATATGATCATTATTGGCATCATTTTTTCCATCCCCAAAGAAACATGGAAGAATTTCATTCAATCCTTCTTCATGCACTACATTTTCCCTATCATGATCATCATCATTAAGGCTAGGTGGCATCTCTTCAGTGTATGCATATCTCATCAGCTCTTCAAATTTCTCAGGTTGTAGAAATCTCTTCAAACTTGCTCTTTTCACCTTGGTATTGTTTAAAGGATGGTTTGGATCATCCCGCCCAAATCTTAATAACCCAGTTGGATCATGGGTATTAGTATGTGTTTCATCAACATCTTCTACCTATCAACAAACACAAGCATTATTTAATGTTTTCCAACAAATGGATAAATCATAAATTTATCAATTTCAAAGAAATATAATCAAATATGGCTTAAAAAATAAAAATATAAATTGTATGAACATATATACATCAATTGAATAATGGAACATTATTCTATAGACTACCTTTTTTATACAATAATTTAAATAAAACACAATTTTGACAACATAGTTTATAAAACATCAGTTCACACTCATTTATTAGTCTTTGGTTTTCTACCCTTAAGAACATCCTTAGGGAGACCTTGTTCTTCCCTTTTCTTTCGCACAAGAGTGCATTTTAAGAAGGGGTAATCAATCAATAACTCATCCCCAATGGTAAGGTCCTTAATAGCCTCAACCATTATCAATCTATCAACCTCTCTTTCCATATCTCCATCTTTATCATTTATAACCTCAACAAATTGACAATTCGGTCTTACATTAGGGTCCCTTCCCTTACTACTATTTATAAATCTTGCAATATTTTTGTGTGTGTATGGACGTCCATCTATATACATAAGATGACCCTTATTAATTTCTTTTCCACTTTGCAATTGGAGACAATGTGTATACATATTCAAATTTAGACCATATGCTAACATGTTAGGCTTATATTCTGCTAGCCTTCTCCATTCACCACTGTAATATGATGGACCATAATATGGCATTAATCTCCTAGTGGTTTGTTTTAAATTATTTCTATGTTTAGATCCCACATGTACATTTTGGACAATAAAGAGTCCTAGATTCGCTCCATGAATATTGGAGGGTCATATCATGTAGTTGTATCCCCAAAATTGAAACACCTCGTACACTCTAGGTAGTTGTTGATCACTAGGCCAAGTGCAATATAGTCGATGTTCAAATGCCTCTTTGTAAATTGATCTCAAACTTAGGGGAAATTCAACATCTCCATCACATTCATTCTCATAGGGTATGTAGCCCACCTTCCCCTTTCTTTAAGAAAATCATGCATCTTTAAACCGGTTCTTGTTCTGTGACTTGTTTTCATCAATTCGTCATCTTCTAAGCTGGTATATTGGCACATATTTTTATTAGATGTATCATCTAATAAATGATCATTTCCCTCTAGGTTGGAAGTTGGTGATCTAGGAAACTTTAAACCAAGAACTTTATCCTACAAGTATCCATTGAGAAAAAAAATAGTTATTTAAATAATATAAAACAATGTTTAAACGAAGTATACATGTTATTTATATCAAATTGGAAAATTCCTTACCACAATTCCTATTGGATTTGAATCGATTGTAAGAGGCATACTACTGACTAGAAGCTCACCATATATGTAATGTCTTTGTACAATTACTCATTTGAATTGTTTCTTTCAATGACATATGGAACATCCACAAACAACAATTTTCTCAGTATTCATCCCATGTACTATAGTCCTAACCAACCTCTTTTTCAATGCAATCATCTATTGTGTCTGGAAGATCTATTGTCATATCCTCTTCCACCCACTATTGTCTATGTAATTTAATAGTTTTAGGTCCACGTCCACATACATATCTTCTTCTCTTGGTAGTTGAACGCTTAGGCTCTACATTTGCTCCAATCTCCATCTAAAATAATCAACAACATGCATTAAGTTATGTCAAAATTGGATAATACATTATAAATTTCAATAATACTGTGAAAAAAGATGGACGTATCACAAAATGCCATCAGATCATTTTTTCCTAAGTTAAGTCAAAATTTGAGTACCTGATGTCCTGCTTCATTCATTTTGTCCTCATTTGATATGACACGATTTGTTGCCATGGTCTCGTCTCACCCCTATAATACACAACATAGTAAATAATGTTTACTACACCAATTATATCATTTCAACGAATATGCTATCCAACACAAAACCTCACTTTAGTCATATATTTTCTCAAAATATTCATCCCATGTACTATAGTCCTGAGCAACCTCTTGTTCAGTGCAATCATTTGTTGTTTCTACATGATCTATCATATCCTAAAACACCCACTATTTTGTACGTGATTTAACAATTTTAGGTCCATGCCCATGTCCTCTTTTGCTAGTTGAACGCTCAAGCTCTACATTTGCTCCAATCTCCATTTAAAATAATCAACAACATGCATTAATTTATGTCAAGATTGGATAATACATTATAAATTTCAATAATATTGTGAAAAAAAATGGACATATCACAAAATGCCATCATATCATTTTTTCCTACGTTAAGTCAAAATTTGAGTACCTGATGTCTCGCTTCAGCCATTGTGTCCTCATTTGACATGACACGATATGTTGCCATGGCCTCGTCTCGCCCCTATAATACACAACATAGTAAATAATGTTTAGTACACCAATTATATCATTTCAACGAATATGCTATCCAACACAAAACCTCACTTTAGACATATATTTGACATATATTTCATACTTTAGATGACTCATCTAGTTGTATAGGGGTCATTTCTGAGTTCAAAAATCTAACCTCTATTAGTTTTGCACCCACAAAATTGACATGGGATAAGGAATAGATAAAATAGGGAACCATGATTGCTCCCTTGGTACATATGAAGATGAAGTCAATTTAGGATCAATTTATTTATCAACTTCCAACCAAAATACATCATTTTGCACTACTAGGCACTAAATTAGGCGCACTTTGTGCCACTTTTTTTTATCCCAAATAGATTACATTTTTTTGGCTGGAAGGCGGTGCTAAATTAGGTACACTTTGCGTTGCCTTTTGCATCCCAAACAGATTGCATTTTTTTGGCTGGAAGGCGGTGCTAAATTAGGTGCAATTTGCTGCGCCAACTATAGCATCGACTACTGAATCAAGAAAAAACATTTAAAACTTCCCGTGGGGTATGTGCAGGATCATCATGGAAAAAATAGGCCCTTAAATGGCAAAAAAATTAGAAAAATCAGAGTAAGGAAACTTGACGTGAAAATTTGAATAATTTATCTATATTATTTCAAAAATATGTAAGAATAGAATCTATAGCAAATTGAATGTAGTTTCTAAACTAGTAGGTTTGTTTAAAAAAAAATCTATTTGGTGAAAATTGAAATTTCAATGCAGTGGTACTTAAATTTCAGAGAAAAATAAGAAGTTGGTGTTTGTCTGACCACCCTAACCACAATAAAATGATAATATTATTTTACAAGATTTTGGATATAAGTAGAGGACTCATGCCCCGATGTGATACATATTTTTTTATTATTTTTTTCCAAGTAAATAATTAATTATGAATTTTTATTACAATTTTTTAAAATATAAAACTTGTATGTCTCACCTTGGTCAAAACTTCATGAAATTCATTTTTTCTTTTTTTAATCCTATAGTATGCGAAGTATAGAATGTGATACATATTTTGGATTTGAAAAATGTGATACCGTTTGAAAGCTATAGATGTTTTTCAATCAACTTATCAATTAGGACTTTAGTCATAATTTGAATAGAAAGTGAATAATAATTACTTATTAAATTCAAAGTAAAGCATAATTTATATCGGTGGAAAGTTGAGAATCTCCTTTAAAAACCCTTTTCGTTTCATCAATTTTGGGTAAAAAAATAGTCATCAACCACATACCCATCATATTGCCACTTTTTGGCCCATCATGATCTTGCACATACCCCGTGTCAAGAAGAAAGAGATGACAAGAGAAAAAATCCATGTGAAGGAAGAGAGGAGAAAAAAGGGAAAAATAGTGTGAAGGAGGGCTACAAGCAAGTAGATCAGAAATTCGATTTAGTTTGCGACACCATAGGTAAGGTTACAATTTGTTTTTTTGTTCCCACAAATATTTTTGTTTGGATTAAATGGAGAGATTGTGAAGAAAGGGTTGTGAATATTATTTTGTTTACACGTGAATCATTTTGAAAGTCTCATGTGGTTGCAAAGGAGGAGGGTAAAATTGTAGACATTGCATTATTTCCTCGACATCCGAGAGTAGTGAATGCATTTTTGAAACCCCAATGCCTCAGTTCGCTTATCATTCCCATCCCAAGCTTTTCGTTTCCAATTTGATTTCTCGGACCTTCCTTCCATAAAAAAGTAGTTGAGTGCTTTCAAGACAAGTCATTAAACTGCATCCGCCCCATTGCATCCAGGTCCTGTGGGAACAAAGGTTGGTCGAGACAATATGAGGAGATAGGGATTTTGAGACAACGGCTGAATAATAGATCATTTCCTCAAATTTGTGAGACCTTTAGGCTTAAATTAACTATTACTAATTTTCATTTATTCTTTTAGAGAACAATGAGCTTGTTCTTTCGAATTGATTGTGCGCACACATTCATTTTCTTTCTAATCAGTGGATGTGACTCGAGCATGGGACCTATCTATGTTAACTCTCAATAAAACCACACTCTACATTCTCTTTATCCGCCAAAGATTACCATTCTATACAGTTGCGCAAGTGTTGATTTTTTACAATACATTTGTTTCATTTTGTTTATATCCTTTCAAATATATATTTATATTCTATACAGGTGTGAAAGTAATTGATTCATAGGAATTTAAATCCAGAAAGAGAGTCATTCAAGGTAAAAATTTCATACCACAAACTAGACGAAAACTTTCATACCTGACAATGTGTACTTCATTTTCCTCCACAAACTAGACGAAAATAATTTTCCCTAGGTCGCCTCAAAATTTCAAGCAATAGAGGGAAGAGAACAAAGGGACCAGACTCTGGCCACAATGAGGTAATTCATTGTCAATTTATAGATTTGTAAATGTTTCCCTTGTTTCTTTCTTTTTTACATTTTACTTTTTAATTTTTAAATTTAAAAGAAGTAATTTATTATATATACAGGGACATGTGACTAACAAAGATAAAGAGGCATTGGATTCCATATTGGGGATAGAGGTAGTGAACAATTTGGATGATGCATGATGGAAAGTGCTTTCCAAATACATAAAAAACAAATCTAGTGAAGCCCCTCAACCAAATCAACTGTGTCAAAAGGAATCAATTGATTCCCCAAACAGTCCTAGATCGAGCAAAAGATCTAGGAGGAAATCAGTAACAGTAAACTCTAGGAGTGTAGAACATGGAGCAGAGGCTTCCACTATCCCACCCACTCCTAGGATACAAACTTCTTCCACCACGCCAAGTTTTCATTCTTGCATCGGTACCTACAATAAGAAGATATAATACAATGTGGTTTTAGGGGAAGTCCAAATGACAAATGCTAGAAAAGGGTTTGTGAATAGGTTGAAGGAATCATGCCTTCAACGGTTCAAAGACCATCTACATTTTCCATTCTCAAAGATACCCATACACCTACAAAAAGCAGTTAACAATGACATGGAGATTGAATTTGGCATAGGTTGGTTTGTGAAGAAGGTAAAGCTACAAATGTCTCAAAATTTCAAGAGATTTCAGTGCAACCATAAAAAGAAGATAAAAAAAATCCCTCTCGAGCTAAGGCTCAAAAAAAGGCCAATTGATGTAAGTGTGAAAGTATGGAAAGAGCTTGTAAAAGCATATGAGAATTTCGAAGCACAGAGGAAGTCCGGTGAGGAGAGTACACAGGTATTTGAATTTTCTCAAAAGATTATATCAAATTTATTAAATGATTTTTAAATTTTATTTGTGCATAGTTAAATTGAATTAGTATATGTTTCAAGACAAGACCTCCAAGGCTAGGCTTCAAAAACTTTGTGCCATGCATCACAGTGGCCAGAAAGGTTTACAGGCCTTGATCTGTAATTTTGTAAATATATTTAATATGTTAAATGATATTTTTTTAATTCCTTAGGAAAAATTAAATGATTGCATATTAATTAGTTTAACTAGTCCATGTGCCATGTTTTGACAAGAGGAGAAATATGGTCAGCATCCAAAGCAATTTGAAAAGGAAAAGTTACAAAGAAAAAAGTGGGCCGATTTTTTAATCTGGATGGAGAATGAGGAATCAATAGTTAACTTTCAATAACTTAGTTGGATATTGTTGTGTTAATATGTCAATTTTAATTTCTTGTGTTGAGTTGTTTATTGATGAATAGGATGAATTCTAAAGTGCTTCTCTATTGGCCCTAGATCCCACTCAATTTTCCCACTATTTCATGTTGAGGAAAAAAATATTGTTTTCCTTAAAGGGTAGTGGGTGATATTCATGCCTTATTTTCATCGCATCTTTTAATTAATGACCATTATCTTTTAATATCCCTTAAGTGTCCTAATTTAAGTTATGAGTTGTATCATTTGAGTAACTTAGTCCCATGTTGATTTGATTTATCTTCTTTTCTTTCAAACATGGTATATCAAGGAGTGCTTCCTTGAATTCATGTTGCCATTCTACTAAGTGATCCACATGCATCTTTTCCATCCTTCCTCATGATGCTGCCATTCTTTTAACATGTAAGAATTTTTTGATGCATCTTCGTAGGCATCCTATAGATCTAACACATCCTTCTAGTCTACATCACTTGGCGTAGCTAACCAACCACTTAATTTGTCCATATAATTAAAAAAGGCAGTAAATTCCTATCTTCCAAGTTAAAAAACTCCATAAATAAAGAAATGAACAGTAAAAAACCTACAACCTAATCTAATCAACATAGAGAAGTGTGTAATACTAGAATTCTTAACATTCAAAAGATAAATGGAATGTCCTTAACACCAAGTAGAGCTATCCAAAAAAGATAACTAAAAACACAAACGTGCTCCTGCACAGAATGGCCTAATGGCTGGTTGTCATAGAAGTCAAACTACCAAAGTAACAACACTGATCAAGTTAACATATATGCATCATTTGCATAAACAATTGAACCATTTATATGCATAAATAAATAGCAGAAGGATGCATATGAACTCAATTCATTTGACTTGATGCCTCTTGATAGGTATTCCTCTTGAATCTATACTATCAGATGGCCGAGACTTCCCTGTAGCTTTTACCTTTCATCACTACCTTTCCTCTTCACTGTCAGACTCATCTCCTTTTTCCTTATCTACATTTCTGGTTTTGGCTTCTAATTCATCCCATGTTTTACCTTCCTCCCCTTTAGAATCTTCTTCTTCTTCTTCTTCGTCCTCATCTAACTCCACAAGAGATTCATCTTTTGAACCTTCCTCATCTAATTATGATTCCTCTTCTACATCAGAGGGTTCATATCCTTGATTCGACTCTTCTAAATTATCAGAATCAGAATCACTAGCTTCCATATTAAAAAATTCTCTATCACGATCTTCAATAAATTTGTCTGGATCATCAGTAATAGTCTTCAAAATTGGCCGCTAGTTCAAGTTCATTCTGCTTTCATAATACTTTATATCCATGGAGTTCATCCATTCCTTGATGCCATCAAGCGAAGATTGAGGAATGGCGTCAATACATAGTACATCTTGCTTGAAGTATTTGAAAAAAATAGCCGTATAAAATTCCTTTTTCCCAAGTCCTACTCTCTCAAGGTTAACAATCTCAATCTCACTAATAGTGATTACTAAGAAAGGTAATTCCACCAACTCGACCAAACATTTTACCGTAGGAACAATAAAAGTAGAGGCTTTGAAAGGAACTCCATGAAAACCAAGCTCTCTAAATGGCACATCAAACTCTAGTTCAAAATATTTTAGATGAGGCTTCTCCCATAGCTCTCTTACTAGCTTGACAAGTCCTTGAAACTCTGTATTGATATTATTTTCCTAGATCCCTCTCTTGCTATTCTTCCTCAATTTCATCAGGATCATACATTGACCTTCTTGCCCCTCCTAAAGTTTGGACCACAACCATTACTTCCACATAAAATTGGACATCCTTGGTCTTCTTGGTTCCCACGCCATGATATGGTTATGCAAATGAAAATGAAGCAAAGTAATCATCTCCTTCTCTGCTGGTTGGAGGAATGCATGCTTAATGTTTTGATACATGATATCAGCTCTCTCTTCTACTCTCATGGTTGAATACTGAAATCCATTATGGTGGGCCTCCAGAATCCAGTCATCTTTCTTCCTCTTCCATCAAATGATGGCCTGATCCACAAGTCTGCCAACCTAATTTCCTTTTTTTTTGAATGATGAAGTTTCTCCTGAGTCACTAATGTAGCTCTCTCTTCCTTTTCAAACTCTTTCATTGCTACAAGCAATTAGCACCTAATTTATTAACAATCTCAATCTCACTAATAGTGATTACTAAGAAAGGTAATTCCATCAACTCTACCAAATAGTTTACCGTAGGAATAATAAAAGCAGGAGCTTTGAAAGGAACTCCATGAAAACAAAGCTCTCTAAATGGTATATCAAACTCTAGCTCAAAATGTTTTAGATGAGGTTAATCCCATAACTCTCTTACTCGCTTGACAAATCGTTGAAGCTCTGCATTAATTTTATTTTTCTTGTCCCTCTCTTGATGCTCTTCCTCAATTTCATCAGGATCATACATTGACCTTCTTTCCCCTCCTAAAGTTTGGACAACATCCATTACCTCCACATAAAACTGGACATCCTTGGTCTTCTTGGTCCCCACACCATGATATGGTTATGCAAATGAAAATGAAGCAAAGTAATCATTTCCTTCTCCCCTGGCTAGAATAATGCATGCTTAATGTTTTGATACATGATACCAGCTATCTCTTCTACTCTCATGGTTGAATACTAAAATCCATTATGGTGGGCCTCTAGAGTTCCATTTATCTTTCTTCCTCTTCCACCAAATGTTGGTCTGATCCACAAGTCTGCCAACCTAATCGCCTTTGTTTTTGTTCACCAGTGTAGCTCTCTCTACCTTTTCAGACTCTTTCATTGCTACAGGTTCAAATTAGCACCTAATTGATTAACAATCTCAATCTAAGTAATAGTGATTACTAAGAAAGGTAATTCCACCAACTCTACCAAACAGTTTACCGTAGGAACAATAAAAGCAGAGGCTTTGAAAGGAACTCCATGAAAACCAATCCCTCTAAATGGTACATCAAACTCTAGTTCAAAATATTTTAGATGAGGCTGCTCCCATAGCTCTCTTACTCGCTTGACAAATCCTTGAAACTCTACATTGATTTTATTTTTCCTATCCCTCTCTTGTTGTTCTTCCTCAATTTCATCAGGATCATACATTGACCTTCTTGCTCCTCCTAAATTTTGGACCACATCCATTGCCTCCACATAAAATTTGACATCCTTGGCCTTCTTGGTTCCCATGCCATGATTAGGTTATGCAAATGAAAAAGAAGCAAATTAATCATCTCCTTCTCCTATGGCTGGAAAAATGCATGCTTAATGTTTTGATACATGATATCAGCTCTCTCTTCTATTCTCATGGTTGAATACCAAAATCCATTATGGTGGGCCTCCAGAGTTCTAGTCATCTTTCTTCCTCTTCCACCAAATGTTGGCCTAATCCACATGTCTGCTAGCCTAATTGCCTTTGTTTTTGAAAGCTGAAGTTTCTCCTGAGTCACCAATGTAGCTCTCTCTGCCTTTTCATACTTTTTCATTGCTACAAGAAATTAACACCTAATTAATCAACAATCTCAATCTCACTAATAGTGATTACTAAGAAAGATAATTCCATCAACTCTACCAAACAGTTTACCGTAGGAACAATAAAAGTAGGGGCTTTGAAAGGAAATCCATGAAAACCAAGCTCTCTAAATGGTATATCAAACTCTAGTTCAAAATCTTTTAGATGAGGTTGATCCCATAGCTCTCTTACTTGCTTGAAAAATCCTTGAAGCACTGCATTGATTTTATTTATCTCGTCCCTCTCTTGGCATTCTTCCTTAATTTCATCAAGATCATAGATTGACCATCTTTCCCCTCCTAAATTTTGGACCACATCCTTGGTCTTCTTGATTCCCATGCCATGATATGGTTATGCAAATGAAAAAGAAGCAAAGTAATCATCTCCTTTTGTGCTGGTTGGAAGAATGCATGCTTAATGTTTTGATACATGATATCAGCTCTCTCTTCTGATCTCATGGTTGAATACCAAAATCTATTATGGTGGGCCTCCAGAGTTCTAGTCATCTTTCTTTCTCTTCCACTAAATGTTGGCCTGATCCACAAGTCTGCCGGCCTAATTGCCTTGATTTTTGAAACCTGAAGTTTCTCTTAAGTCACCAGTGTAGCTCTCTCTTCCTTTTTAGACTCTTTCATTGCTACAGATCATCTGTGGTATTCAATCATTTGTACCACATGGTTGATGTGTTTTGAATCCTTGGATCTAAAGGAAATTTCCTTAACATAAATACTGCTAGGGAATTTCAATGTTGGCATGTAGTTGGCATTAAAGCTGGTACCTAAAACATTGAAAATTATCCTTATATAAGAATTCGCTCCATCTTGTTTGCTTGTAACACTCTTGATGGTGGCTACATGAAATGGAACCATTTTGCCATATATGGGTACCAGAACAACATCATTTTTCTTATCAACCTGAATCATGAGCTCTCTAGAAACAGGGATATCTTCCACATTTTTGTATGAAACCATCTAAGTGGATGGCTTGGAAGAACCATGTCCATCTCCTATACCAATGCCTCCTAGAACCAATCTTCTTGCAGTCTCCTAATTCTTTTGCAAAGTTTTGGAACTTAAGGTTATGTAATAGAATTTACAGTTGATAGTTAAATTGTATAACAATTTTTTTTATGATCTTTACTAACGTTTATTAGAATTGTTGCATGTTTTATATCATTGGAATCACATATTAGCTGTAAATTTTTTGAAATTCTATTATGTTATGTGCACTTTGATATGATGTAATATGATTATGGTTTCATCTCATATGTTTCAATATTAGATATATAATAGAAAAAAAAATTATTGCATGAAATAAATAATAAATTTTCATTTTAAATATTTTTTTTTTGTAGAACATGGGTCTTCCAGAAGATCAAGATGATCCTCATCATGATATAGATCTAGAAAGTATCGGTTATGTCATTACAGATCACATGGAAGAGGATGATGATGGCGTAGATACAAAAGACATTGAGGCCGATGACAATGATGATGATGACAATGAAGATGATGATGATGATGATGATGATGATGATGATGGTGTGATGATGATGATGATGAGGTAGTTGTTGGTAGTACCTAGCGACATTCATGATCATATAGACTACGTCATGGATCATTGTTGATATATCGTTATGATGATGATGATGATCATAATGGTGGTGATGATGATGAGGAAGTTGTTGGTAGTACCCAGTGACATTCATGATCATATAGACTACATCATGGATCATTGTTGATATATTCTCTATGATGCCTCTTTTCATGGTTACTATCATATGTATCATTTTTATGGCCTACAGTACCATATTATTGAGTTGTATCATATTGACATTTATCATTATCACTTATATCGTTTGGACATGTATCATCTTGACTTGTATCAATTTGAGTTAAATAATTTATCATTTTTACTTATATCATTTGTATATGTATCATTTTGACTTATGTCGACTATTGGACATGTATCATTTTCACATGTTATTGATCTATGGCATATTTGACTTTCACTTGTTTTAGTTATATATGATGATGATCTTATCAACATTGATTGTCAATTTATATATATTAAAAGTGATCAATGATTTTTGGATGGATATTTATTATGTATGATGATTTTAATTTACTGCTCAGGATGGATGTTGTCAAATTCAATTAAATTATAGATATTTGACTCACTTGTTTTAGTTATAGATGATGATCATGTTATAATAATTATCTTGTTCTTTAATCATATGAGTTAAATAATTAAATTACTTACTCTATAATCATGAGTTATTTAAGAGGCATCATATATTTAACTAATTAAATTGAATTAAAACATATTAAATTAATAAATGAAGCAAAACAAGAAGTATTTTTATAAGCAAAAAAGGAAGCAACAATGGAAGCCAAACTATAAACAAACTAGAAGCAATCTTGGAAGAAAAATTGGTAGCAAAACCAAAAGCAAACCTAGAAGCAAAACTGGAAGAAAAATCGGGAGAAAAATAAGAAGCATGTTTTAGAAGCAAAAAAGGAAGCAAAACAAGAAGCATTTTTAGAAGCAAAAAATGAAGCAACAATGGAAGCCAAACTAGAAGCAAAAAAGAAGCAATATTGGAAGCAAAATTGGAAGAAAAATCAGAAGCAAAACCGAAAGCAAAACAGGAAGCAAAACTATAAGCAAAATTGGAAGGAATGCAAGAAGCAAAATTGGAAGCAAATTTGGAAGAAAAATCGGAAGCAAACCTGGAAGCAAAACCAGAAGCAAACTGGAAGAAAATTTGGAAGGAAAACTAGAAGCACAATTGGAAGCAAAATTGAAAGCAAACCTGGAAGCAAAACTAGAAACAAAACAGGAAGCAAAACTGGAAGGAATGCAGGAAGAAAAATTGGAAGAAAATATGGAAGCAAAATCAAAAGCAAACCTAGAAGCAAAATTAGAAGCAAAAATGGAAGAAAAACTGGAAGCAAATCTAGAAGGAAAACTGGAAGCAAAACTATAAGCAAATTTGGAAGCAAAACTAGAAGCAAATCTGGAAAATTGGAAGCAAAACTTGGAAGCAAAACTAGAAGCAAAACTGGAAGCAACATTGGAAGCAAAAGTGGAAGCAAAATTAGAAGCAAAATTGGAAGCAAAACTGGGAGAAAAACTAGAAGAAAAAATGGGAGCATAAATGGAAGCAAAAATGGGAGTAGAAATGGAAGCCAAATTGGAAGCAAAACGGGAAGCAATACTGGAAGCAAAACTAAAAATCACATTGGAAGTAAAAGTGGAAGCAAAACCGGAAGCAAACCTGGAAGAAAAATTGGGAGCAAAACTAGGAGTAAAACTAGGAGAAAAACTAGAAGCTAAAATGGGAGCAAACATGGAAGAAAAACTAGAAGCCAACTTGGGCGCCAATTTAGGCGCTATTCCCGATGTTAAAGGAGACGCTATTTCGACACCAAATTTCTGGTGCAAAAACTGGCACTAAAGTGGGTGCTAAAGACGATGCTAAATCTAGTGCAAAATCCAACGATGAACCGAAGAAACGGATTTTTTCTAAATTTTGCGCCATCAGATGACTCCAAAATGACAGACTCAAATACGCTAAAATCTAGCACTAAAGTCGGTGCTAATTGTCTATTGTGATGTTGTGCAATATCCTCAACATATACAATCAATCAACAACTAGTAGATAACCAGCTGACTGATTGACATCAATGACAACACTTCATTCCTCTTTCCATTCTTGCAACATAGGGGGAGTGACTCCCTACATGGAGAAATTGCATGGACATGATTTGAAGACGTCTTAGGGGTTTCTTGAAGGATGGTAGAATCGTGTTTTGCAAATTGGTGGAAATAAGTTCAACATTATAGAGGATCTCATTGGAGAAATAACTAGCTTGTCGACAAATGGTAGAAAAGTCTATAGAGACAAAAATGAGTCCAGTGCAGTGCTGGATATCTTCTTCAAAGATGATGAGAGGTAGAAGTTGGAGTTGGCTAAATGTGGAGGTTATTATCGTTCCTCAATCAAGGCTATATGGGGAGATGTTGCATAGGAAATTATGAGGTATTTCACCCTTGATAGTCGCTTCTCTATTCTCTCAAGGTATCACTTTGTTTTGCTAAATCATTTTAGGCACAAAAAGAAGGTGTCTTTTCCTTTTTATTTACTAGTGTCTTTGGAACATGGTATAAGAGATCACAAACACAACCCCAAGAACCTTGTTCTTCATGAAGGTTTGATACTATTGATTTTTGAGTATGTTAAGTCTTTTATTTTCCCTGATCAACCAAAAATTTCTAATGTTGGGAAGAAGAAATATTTTGAGTATGTTATCAAGTCAGAGGACGAGTCTAATGATGAAAATTACGCTCCTGGTTTGGAGGCATCCATGGATGTTGATTTGAAATCTCTAGCCACTTCTAAGGGAAAGAGAAGAAAAAAGAGCAACTCCCCAATACCTCTAGGGCTGATGAGTATGACATGGGTGATGAGGAGGAGGCGGACCTTTCCTGCTACAATTAGAAGTCTAAAACTGTAAAGGTGATGGGAGGTAAGAAGCTGAAGGGTGTTATTCTGGGAAAAATGAGCAAGGAGGATATTCGTTTTAGGGTCCAAATGGGGTTTCCCTTGGTTCTAATTTGATGAAAAAAGAGGGGCCAAAGATGAGGAATCTTCCTAAGAAACCTAAGAGGAAAGAGGTGCAAGAGCATGAAGTGAGTGACTTGTCGCCTATTGATGGTAATTCACAGGGTGTTGAGGATCAAATGATGGAGTAGGATTTGGCTAAAGGTGATGTTGTTTCTGGTCAGAAAGGGAAGGAGGCCCTAGATAAAGACACTATTAGTAGTGACTCCTAAGAGGAGTGTGCGGTCGATATAGATGGTTTCAACATTAGGAGGGAAGCTATGCCCAATTTTGTTGGCATGATGAAAGAGGGTTCCTTAACCCTGTTCAATATTTTTAAATGGGTCTTCCATGAAATGAATTTTACCAATGTTAGGGTTAGATCTATGACTAACAACTCTGATGAGCCTTCTTCCTCTAGGGTCCCTAATGTTCAAGATCAAGTTGGTAAGGTCCAGCTTGAGGTTAATCAGCTTCTTGAAACTCTTAAAATGATTGTTGATGAGATGGTTAATATGAAAAATTCCTATGAGCCTAGAATTATTGTTCTCGAAGAAAAGTTGGATCGCGCCAATCAAAAATTGGAGAAGGTTCTTGAGGTGAGCAAGTATGCTATGTGTAATGAAGCTGAAGGTTTGTGTTTCTTGAACAAGAAATCCAGGAAGTGGTTGGGGGATGACTCTGGTATGAAAGATGTTATGGCTAGTGTTGGAGCCCGACAGAAAGTGGTGAGTGAGACAGGTCCTTCAACTAGAACCCGTAACAAAACCAAGTTGAATGCTAATATTGGAATTCCTACTGAAGAGGTTGTGGAAGTTATGAAAGTTCATCAAAGGATTATTGACAATGACTTGGAAGCAGCGAATATTTTGAAGAATCTCTAGTTGCATGTTATTTTTTGTGCCTCTTTCTAGCTATTGTTTTGTTGGTTTGTGGCTTCTTTTTGGCTATGTGCTCTATTTTTGGTTATTTGCTAAAGCAACGCTTTATTTTGTAAAGGGTTTCAGGGTCCCTTCAAAACCTATTTTTCCTATAATCAAAAACATGTTTATTTTTTCTTATTTATCAAAAAATGATTGCTTATGTTGAAATAAGGGCATTGATGTGGAGTTCAATATACTTTTTTGAATCTTCTTGACCTAGTTTGTTATTTTTCCTAATATCTTGAATATAGGTTTTTATTTTTTTGTAGTAGAACTGTCTTGCTTATAAGATATAAAAAATAGAACATTGAAAAAATATATATTATACTTTTTAGAAAGCTAATTCTAAGGACTATGCACACATGAAATTTTTGTCTCTAGGTGATGGCATTGACTATTTTGAGCTTTAAAATTGCAACATGTGGATATGAGAAGAAATGATTATCATATGGGTATCACATAAGTAGGTTTGATTTAGGGGTATGTTTGGTGAAAGCCCCTTATAAAAAATAGATTGAACCAACCATACGGTGCCATACCACACCACATGTGCTTTTACTAGGTTTAATTGAACCCGCTTTCAATTGAACACAAAAGATTTTAGGTGATTTTTGGCCATGTTTCTCATTTTGGTCAAACTTCAATCTAACCCCAACAATTTTGGATGTGATTTTTGGCCTTTTTAAAATTTTGACCTAGAAGTGGGGCTCACTTATATGCTTTCAGCTCACACTATCATAATCTTATAAGAAATGTGTTGGCGTTATTGATGAGCAATCTATTGTATATTTGTTTGTAACCATAACATTTTCTCATGATGTAGTACCTAATAATGGATATCATAGGCTACACTACATTAGGGGATATATCATGTCAACACATCAAATAAATTATGGTCGATCATGAATGCCACTTCAATGTATGTATTAAAATATTTTTATTTAGTTATCATTTACAACAAGATCAATATGCAAAATTTGAAGTTGTTTTAAAATATTCTAATGCCATCGTAAAAGACATAATGAATCATGTTATCCTAAATCAACAATTGATTGAAAGGAGGAAATTGTTCTCTTTTATATCATTCTTACTTCAAATTGAGTTCACACCATTCTTGGTTAACCATAGAATAATATCTAAAAGGCGTTTAAGAAACACTTATGATCCCCATCTATCCATAGAAAGAACTCTTGGTCCTTAGGGCTTGAAACTCCTAAGTGGACTACATGTTTTTTCATAGAAAAGCCTACAAAACTTGTAGAAAATATACCAGACAAAATGGGTAACATTAGATTTTAAAATACTATCCTAGACAACCTAAAACCTCTTACTCGTGAAGATGAATGAATAAATCATCTTATATTTAATTTTCCTAACAAACGAGGAGATAACCAGTCAAGCCTTTTGATGGGGTGTAGTTGTGAAATGGAACCATTTCCAATCTTCAGAGTGTTAAACTTGGAATCAAAATAGCCTTAAAACAAATGAAATAAAAACCTCCAATGAGCACGCCAAGCTGGAAAATGAAAAAATGAAGTACTAAATAGTACCGCCTTTGAAAAAAGGGAGTACTAAATAGTACCGCCTTTGTTTTCTTCAGCATTTTTCTTTTTTAGCCGGCCCAATTCGAACCCGAGACGTTTCAACGGTTAGAAATAACATCCACCGATGAGTCATAGAGCACCAGCTGATAACAAACACTTTCAACTTTATAAGTAAATAGTGTAAATTTTCCATTTAAGAGAAGGTAATGGAATGGATTATTAACAAAAATCATAATGACAACTCCAAAAACATGGCGGCCATCACAGTTTTGATGGGTTAGCTTTGCCTTCTCTTAGGTAAAATGATATTTTACGCCCAAGGCGTGTCCTATATGAGCTTTTGAAGCTCATTTTCTCCTTCAAGGGTTCAGATGGAGGGGGTTCAGATGGAGGGAGACGGCATGGTTGACAGTTCCCTCGATGACAACCATTGATCCTTTTTAATAAACTATTTGGCTACTTTTTAATAAACATATTCTAAAACCCTCGCCGAAACCATATTTTTAGCTTGCAGCTCGCCAAATTGGAGGACAAATTTGGCATGTCACCCTTTTCACCTGTCAGACATGCACAGAGATATCTTACAGTGTATGCCGGAGAAGAAAAAGAGTTATTGCAAAACTTTGCATAGTATTTAATGATTCCTTCAATCTCATCTAATGCATTCACCGCCACAATCCTATATTTCCTCCATACTTACCTTTGTCATGAGATTTTTATTGCACAGGTGACCGCCGTTGAAATCAGAAGAATTGCTCAATACTGATTAGCTTCATCCAAGAGTTTTGGTAGATGTAAGTCATGTAGATTTGTCAAACAGTATATTAGGATTCAAGATCTCTGCACCAATCATGATTGCTCCAATGGCTTTGCATAAGTTAGCCCATCACTAAGGTATTTTCCTAGAATCAATTTGTTGTTGATTTTTTCGCTTTTTGCTAGACTTAGTCCAAACAACTTGGTCATTTCTGCTTTCTAACAGGGGAGCTAGCAACAGCAATGGCTGCAACAGATGCTGATACAATTACGGAAAAATCAATATACAAGTTTTTAAGCCATTCTTCCTTTTGTTGAATTTATATTTGATGGTCCAGTGATTTGCAGAGAAGTTTGTCATCTGGGGTCAGTTTTTGAACAACACAGCACACATACTATATAGGTTAAAGTACCATTATTTCCTTTATCACCTAGGTTAGTTGTTATACCCAGTCTTCAACAAACTGACGCATTACTCAATAGATTGTTTCATTTTCCGCGAGTAACACTATCTGGACAGAACAAAAGGAAGCTAAACTGATAATCTGGACAGAACAAACAAATCTCCTCAAATCATAAAACAAGTCTACAGAGAAAAATCCAGTCCACCAGCCCACCAAAATCAGATGCAGCTTAGAAAAAAATATTAGAAAAGAATAATCACCAAAAAAGAATGCTAAATAAACATAGGACTTAATAAAAATATGCGTCCCTTCTATTCTTGGGAGCAGAGACAACAGCAGCTACCTGGACAAGAGGAGAAAAATATCCGCCAATGACTACAGTGGAGGGAATGGGCGGTTGGAGATATGTGGCACCCAAGAAAATATGCAGTGTCCACGTTTTAACTCCTCTAGGAATAATATTTGCTAATTGTGTTCAATATGATGGAGATTTTACCTTCCTAATAATTATAAAACCTAAACCCAAAGTCATGACTTAAAAATTAGAAATAGGTTAAAATTAAAAATTAGAAATAGGTTAAAATAATAGGGTGTTTATTGTTTTTAAAAAAAAAATAGTTTTTTAATAATTTTTAAAATAATTATTTATATATTCCTTAAATTTAAAATAAATAGTTAAAATAAAAAAGGTTTTTTATTTATATATTTAAAATAAATAGTTAAAAAGTATTATATATAATTTAGTTTATTTTATTTTATAATTTAGTTTATTTATAATTTAGTTTACACTTAGAATAAATAGTTAAAAAGTATTTTATTTTCATTTAGAAGGATGTAAAAATAAAAAACTTAGTTTTCATTTATTAAGAATAAATTTTTCATTATTATTACTTTAATTCAATTTTTAAATACTAAATTTGTTCATCATGGACAAAACAAAATACTCTCCCTAATTCACTGTCCACAAACTCTTCGGCGTACCCATTGCACACTAAGGTGCCATTGCTAGTTTAGCCATTTTCTACAAATTATTAAAGAGATGTCTTATAATATATGGGTTAATAATTTTTCAACAAAATTATTTAAATAAATAAGATGGATTTATATGATTAATATTAACGTGTAATTATTAATGATGTAATTTTAAATTACTTTATATTTATAAAATATAAATAGTTTATTTGATATTTATTATATTGAAGGTATGATTTATTGAACATGAATGTATTTTAAGATAATAAATTGTAAGGAATAAAAGTATATATTCTACATTTTTATATTTTTGTTTTAAATTCTTTTGTATTGATATCATAAATTTATGTTCATAATTTTCAATTCAAATGTTTAGCACTTGAATCAATCCCTTACTTTTAACCCACCAATTAACCACCATTCTCTCTCAATGGTCCAAATGAAACACTACTTAGGACTATACTCCAAGTGCAATCCTATTCCTTTGATTGAGCCTTGCCATGTTATGGTGTAATCAATTTCAACATTCAAAATCTCATCCTTTGATCCTATTGGCAACCCATTTTGATTGTCCTTTTTTTCCTTAGTCATGCCCCTCTTATATATTTTGTCCTTGTTTAACACATCATAGATAACCAATCTAAGATAGTTCCAAACAAGTCTCCCTTGGTCAAGGTTTGCATAAAAGTTGTTCTTTACCATCCCCATGTGCTTATAATATTGTTGGATGTTTTAAGGTACCAAAAATGTTTGAGTCTAGAGGTTGTACTCTAAATATTGTAAGTGTCTACAGGTCTTTAGACTTTCAAAATTTCCCTTCCAAGCATGCCATTTTGCTCAAATTTGATTTCCGCTTCATCTTTGTTGGGTTATGAAACTTATCCATCCCCACTTGTCATCTTCTCACTCATTGCACTTGTCCCTTTCCTTTGTCAAGTTATTAGGTTTCATCTTCTCGAGATGCTTTCCCTGACACTTGAACATGTGCACTAGGTTACCTTTGTTAAAGTCAGAATTTCAACCTTTCGCCTCCCTATATACATATCATGAGGTGCCCAAACCTTGACCCCTAATACTCCAAATATTTTCTACCCCTTTAGGATTGTGTGCTTGGACTTCCCTTTCTCTGCATACCTTATGGGATGACTTTTTGGTCATTCATGTCTCTCAATCTCTAACTATTCGACGATGATTTGATACACAAGTCACCCTCAATGCCTAAACTTTGAAACTGCCACCTTTTTCATGATTTCTCTCACCTTTCTCCTCTCCCATCTCAATTCACCATGAATGATCCAATGTGACTTGCAACTACTCCAAAAATCTTTTCCCACCTTGAAACTATTGTTCACTATAAATTTGGCATTCATGACATGTGTTTCCAACCTATAATATAATTAATGTAGTGAATAAAGTTTGATGACTATTCTTACAATTTTTGTAGGTTCTTTCTTGTGTGAGATATCATGCCTTATTATGACATTAATACAAAAAAATGTTGACAATGGGACAATTCCCCATGCTCCCATGGTACTCTTAGGCACATCTTATAATGCAATTTTTGATGAATTTTTTTTAGGGAAATGATGCCCGATAGGTATGGATTCTTTGTGCATTGTGCTAGTGGAATTTTTTTAGCTCTTAAATGATGTTTGATGACTCTCCTAAGAGGCATAATTTGCATGGGGTATTTGAGCTTGAAATGTATAATTGAGAGGGATGGAAAGAGAAAATAATACAGGAACATAGTAGAGATAAAATTTATGTAGTTGAACTCTGGGGTTTATAGTTATCTAGATTTAATTGAAGGGATGTGAATTGGAAAATGTGCGGAATTCTCCCGTTAGGTTTAGCTACCTTAACTTACCATCATTTCAATATGTATTATTGATATGCATGCCAAGTGATGGTTGGTTTCCTCTTAAACACACTTGCTAATCAAGTCTGATGCCCTTGCTATGCATGTTGGTAAGAATTGATGTAGCCCGTAAAATAGAGCAAGTGGAGGTGTATCTGTTAACGGTCTGTGTAAGGAGGACTCGTGGCAGTTTTAGGAGGTGGTGGAGCTACTTAGTTAAAAGCCTGAGTGTGTGATAAATGGCGTTCCATCCTTGGAACCTCCATTTTTGTATGCAGGTACAGAGTTGGGAGAAACCTTTTGAAGATGTTTTGACAAAGAAGGATCTTGCAATAATCTTCAGTATGGAATGTCCCAGGGTTGCAAAGAGTATTTGAACTGTAATTGGCATGGAGGCAATCAACCCTTCTACATGCTGAGTGTTGCTTCCATCTTAGGCGTTGTCTATATTCTTCTCAAATTTATTGGATATTATTTAGTCTTTTAAGGAATTGGAAAGTATAGCCCAATACCCAGAGGTACGTCAAGTTTCAATTTCTTCAGGGAAAAATGTTGTTAACAACAGTTTAGAGATATGATGTCTTTAGAGGAAAAGGGTTAATAGGAGGTCTGTTTTCACATAAATTGATTAAACAATGCCAAGGTTTTCAGGAGATTTATGAAGTAATGAAAATGGGTCTCTAGTTTAATAATGATCGAATCTTTCTGAAGGCATTGAGGAAGAATGCTATTTGTTTATGTTCTGGGATGGAAATGGCTATAAAAAACAAATATTTTACAATTTCCTTCTTAAAATCCCATGCTTGTGTGCTCTTTGACAAAACCCCAATATGGGTAAGCTGCAAGTTGCTTCTCAGTCAAATGTCGCTGTTGGAGGCAAGTTGCTACCAGAGAAAGGAATGAGGAAAAGAGCCTTTGTGCATTTGGCATCAAAAAAGGCGAAGGGAGTGGATGTTGCTTCAGAAGACCAAATGAAGAATCTTTCTGGGAGGAAGAGAATCCGGGTGCTGGAAATTCTTGACTCAGAGGAAAGCCAAGGAGAAAACAGTCTAGTTGATATGGAATAATGATTGATTCAAATGGATATTTTGGTGAAATTTTGCTAAATCTACTGCTATTATTTATCTATTGTTTAGTCAATTGGGGTATTCTATAATAGGGAATGTAGTATCTCTATTTTGGCTTGAATGTTCAATATAGGGTTATGGTTTGAATGATCAACATATGGGAATGTTTAGGGGATGGGTTTTGAGAATTTTGAAATGATATGTAAATCAATGATACTGGTATGGTTAGGGCAGATATTTTCTGATGGAGACTGTATGATCAAAGTTTTAAATTTTATTGCCAATTTCAAGTGGCAATCAGACTCACTTTTGTAATTTTATATTATTCTTTTACATAATTAATATATATATATATATATCCTCCTCTTTATATATATATATATATATTACAAATATTTATTGTTTTTCTATGTGTATAGCCTAGCTTGCTTGTACATTTTGATAGAAATAGTATTTTTTATATATTGATTAAGATATCACCTATGGTTATAGTTATTACATTTTATGAACTGGAGACTTTCCTAACTAAATAAATGCAATAATCTACTATTGGTTCTATTTCTCCACCATCACAACACACCAAAATAAATGAAATTTAAATATAATTTTAATTTGTGTTGTAAGTATTTTTATTTACTCCCACAGCTAACTATGTATGACAACATAAGGGATTATTATACAATAGTCATATACTTTCATATGGTAGATTATTTTCTTCAATAAGGTGCTCAACCTTAAGTATTACACGCCAGCATATAGGCATGAAGTGACAAACAAAATAGTGCATATGAAGTGACAAACAAAATAGGGGTGCACTATGCATCAAATATGGTCCATAGAAGGGTAGTTATTTAATTTCATGGTGATATTTATTCTAACATCTTAGAGAAACCCCCTGTTAGAGTAATAAGTTATTATGCTTAATTAATTATATCATATTGATTAATTAATTAAGTCACTTATTCCTTTAGTTACTTAAGCTAAACTTAGGCACATTAATAATTGATTAATTATTAAGTGTGCACACTAGGGTTTCATTTAGGGTTTCCCTTTTAGGGTTTCTTGATCTCCTTCATAAGGATTGATCTCTTTGTAATACTTGATTCTCTTTAATGCATTTTTACTTTGAGGTTACAGAACATCTTCTTTGGTTCTGCATGTCTTTTTCATGTAATGAGTGTCCCCTTTACATCACCGGGTGATCTTGGTTTTCTAACATGGTGCTCCCGAGGCTCGGACACGCAGCTACTGATTTCATTGACCAGAACATGGTCTTTGGTGAGTTTCTAATGCTAGGGTTTCCACAGGCATCTTTTTGCAAGATCTGGGGGTAGCGTATTTTTTGGAGCAGTTTGAGCAGAAACGGAGGTCACGATTGCGTTCGCAGTGGCCAAAAACCCTAAGAACACCTCTCGTTTCGTCGATTTTGGTGAAGTTGGTCGAAGGAAAAAAATTAGCGCGAGGGGCTATAGGACCTCTCCGGTACGTGATGCGATGCACAAAATAATTTTTTTGGAGAAAGCGGGCCATTTGGGAGGCTATTAATAGCCGGCACCTAAAGTGGCAAAGTTTTATGCCGCTGAGTGACCCAGGGCTACGATCTACTGCTCATGGCGCTTGCACGCCAGAGTACATGCGTGATCCTACCGACCCCTTCGACTGACCCCTGCGGTGTCATTCGCTCTACCCGGTGCATCCACGACCGGGGGCCATCTGCTCTGCCCCGCGGGCCCTTTTGTGCCAGCCGAGGCCATATGGAGATTCGAGAGCTGAGATCCAGCCCCACAGGCGGGTCAAGCCTAGCCTGGTCATGCGGGCGCAGAGTGCATCCTGATCGGCGGCGGCTAGGAGAATATTCCGGTAGATCTACAGTTTTCCGGCAGCCGAACATTTTTTTCCGGTAGGCGGGCTTTTTTTTCCCAGACGGCCATGGCCGTCAAATTTAGGCTCACTTTTTGCTGATGTTAGCATGACGTCATGATGACGTCATCTGTATGGCCAGCCCTCTCCTAGCACTAATTTTTCCTAAAAGAGCATTTTTTTTTCTTTTGGTCATAGCTTGGGCATACGGTATCAAAATTAGGCAAACGAGATATCGTCGGAAAGCTGGTTCCGAGAACTTTCCAGTGGTGCTGTTTATTTTTCAGTATTTTACTATTTATCTACATTTATTATTGTTTGAAGTCAGATGTTTATTTTTGACTTCCGAGCTCATAACTTTTTGCCACGATCTCCGATTTTCGCTATCTTTACGGTGTTGGAAAGGTATTAAGGAGCTCTATGTTGATGTCCATGTACTTTTTATATATTTGTCCTAGGTTGATCGCTTATTCCAGATTTGGCTCGATGGGTTGTTTGGAGATTACTTAGATGTTTTGGTAGTTGGGAGGGTGCATCTTGCATCTTTGCACTTCATTTTCAGTAGTGCATCATTCAATAATTGCTTGTTGCTTCATAAATTCCAGAGTTCTTCCCATTTGGAGTTTTTGAGTGTTCTGTGGCATCGGGTTTGCTATTGCTTTATCATGATTCCTTGAGTCAATCAGTGACTCTCATCTGGTCTCAGTAGTAAACAGAAGAATATTTCCTTGCTTGCTAGTATTAGATTCCAGTGTTACTCTATAGAGTTCTTCTAGTGCTTCTTTGCAGCATGTCATCTCATCATAGGGGGGTTTTGTCCCACTGGGTTTTTCCTTCTCTACCTCATTCTTGCATTTGTAAATGGGTACCTGATTAGGCCTAGTTGCTGGGACCCATCTTTGCTTTCATGCATCTTCTTCTAGTGTTTTAGCTTCTTCCTAAGTTCATCTTAAGGGGGGGTGTTAGAATAATAAGTTATTATGCTTAATTAATTATATCATATTGATTAATTAATTAAATTCTCATATTCCTTTAGTTACTTAAGCTAAACTTGGGCACATTAATAATTGATTAATTATTAAGTGTGCACACTAGGGTTTCATTTAGGGTTTCCCTTTTAGGGTTTCTTGATCTCCTTCATAAGGATTGATCTCTTTGTAATAATTGATTCTCTTTAATGCATTTTTACTTTGAGGTTTACAAAACATCTTTTTTGGTTTTGCATGTCTTTTGCATGTGACAGGTATCCCTTTGCATGTAGGTGATCTTGTCTTTAATGCATTTTTACTTTGAGGTTTACAAAACATCTTCTTTGGTTCTGCATGTCTTTTGCATGTGACAGGTATCCCTTTGCATGCAGGTGATCTTGGTTTTCTAACACCCCCTTCGTTGTAAACACCAAAAGTGAAGGAGGTATTACCTAACTTAGTAATTTGGTCCTTAGTTGATGAACATGAACATAATTTTTATTAATCATCCAACCTTATGGATTTGGGACCCACTAATCATATCACTAATAAATTGGTGTTGTTAGGTATTTAACTTAATTTTTTTATTTTAATATGTTTATAACATAATCATTAAAGAAACAACTATCTTCGGTGAGTTGATTAGTTTTCAACTAGAAAGCTTAATTGGGTTGATATAAAGTTGATGACTCTATTGGTGAGAATACCTAACAAAATTTTATCCTCAATGTTTCTATTTTCTCAATGATTTCCTCATTTAATGAGGTGGTGAATCTATTATCTTAAATTGACTCTTTTGCTATAGAATTGTGTATGCAAGTGATTTATAGGTCTTATTCTATTTTGGTGCACTAGCTAGTTGAGGTACATAAATGTGTCTTTCTTTATTCTTCTCTCAAGGCATAAAGTTGTCATACATAGATATATATCTTTCTAAAAAGAGTATGCTCATGTTTCAACATGTGATACATTTTGTAATCATGGATCAATGTGATTTCTTAAAGTTGTTATACATAGATATATCTTTCTAAAAAGAGTATGCTCATGTTTCAACATGTGATACATTTTGTAATCATGTGATTGTTAACTATTTTTCACCTTCAGGCTCAATCAGGCAAGGCATCTATGTTGCAGGTGTTCATAAGGGCTAAATGGGATTTTTCCATTGAGGATTAGTTCATGCATCTGATGAAATTTCATAGGGGTTTTCAGTTGGGGGGCCTGCTTTGTTGGAAATATGCCTCAATAATCACAGGCTAAAGCCTCCATTAGAGCCAGGTCGGTATGACATCTTCACTGTCTAGTCGACTAGCTACTTGATACCTTCCATTTTGAATAGGTCGCTGTGACCTAGTTTCTATCTTGCCAAACGAAGCTGGAGAGCCTATCGCTGTGACAGGAAGGGTTCCATATGACCTCTTATCGCTTGGATTTCTCTAGCTGATAGGCCATTCAATCGTCAGTCGGGAAGACTCATGGCGACCACAGGTTTCGGGATAACTTATGACGCTTGGTGAAATGTCCCAGCGAGGAGTCGAAGTCTCACCGACCAGAAAGTAAAGACCTCATCGAAAGAGCTTGACATCGGCATAAGGTCTTGCCGATATAAGGATGTCTGGCTGATCAAAGGAAGGGAGCTCAGCGGGATGACTTCTGGAGACATCGGCAAAGGTCTCCCCGACATTATTTTCATCGATGTAGCGCCCGACTGTCAGAGTGATGTCTTACCAACATCATGTGGTCTTAGTGATGGATATGGATAGCTATCGGTGTGACTAATGAAGCCGCTATGACTCTTGCCAACAATGTGAGTCATGCCGATAAGTTGCAGAATGATATAATTGCATCGGTGAGACACTTTTAGTGTCTCGCCAAGATGTGATTCTTTTCAAAAGAGTTTTGACCACCTACAGAGCCTGCGTGGAATACGCTCGGCCAACCAGAGGGAGCCAAGATGAGCCATTGACGTCTTTATTGACTACTACTATAGAAAGAAAGATCAACCAAATAAAAAGCAATGTGTATCTGTTCCGAGCTCAGGGACATTCAATGCAGCTCTTCAACAGAGGATTCAAAGATGGACACGAGGCTCAGAAATGAATGTGGTAGCTGCGAAAGATCTGAGGACTTCTCCAGGGTGTTTCTTCATCGACATAGGCAACTGGACATGCAGGGTGCAACATTAAATTCATCAAAAGATCTGAGGGGAAATCTATCCCAACAACTGATATTTTTGTAAGCCCTAAGGGGCCGACACTCTTTTGTATATAAGGCATTTTTTGGCCTTTTTGTAGGGAGTTCGGATATACACTCGGGAGAGTTAGTGATTTTTTAACAATCCTTTCTTGACTAAATGTATGTTTTGTAACTCGACTGGAATCTGGAATACAACACAGAGTTTACCTGGGAAGCTACTGTTAATGTTTGTATTACTCTGATTTCTGTATTTAGATTATGCAAGTTCTTAACTGTGTTTTTCTGAAATCTGTATTCATACCTGAGGCTGTGAAAATTTATCTTTCCTTCCTAAGATATGCATGTAGAGCAAGCCTATTAAGAATAGCATATGAGTTTAAAGGGGTTATGTTAAGTAAGTGAAAACACTGACTTTTTTGCTTTCCGATGTATCTTCTTCCTATGTCTATTTCATGATTTCTTATCAACTCGGTGTATCACCATAGGAATAGTTCAGTTTAGTTTCATTTTTGTATGCACTTCTTCTCCCTTTACCTCACAAAAATCGTTAGTTTAGGTGATACCCAAAGGAAGCCGGCCTTCTCCGGAGGTTCATTTCAGCAATAGCTGACCCACAGCCTTGAAATGATCCCATGTTGCTCTAGAAAGCTCAGTTTTTGTAAACTTTGCATAGGGTGCATTTCTAGGTGACAACAGTGATTTCTTAAAGTTGTTATACATAGATATATCTTTCTAAAAAGAGTATGCTCATGTTTCAACATGTGATACATTTTGTAATCATGGATCACTGTGATTTCTTAAATGATAACTCATTTGAATGCACAATGGTTGTGCATGTAAAGCTAAATATTTTTGGCCTATTACTTATTCCTTTGATCCCTTCACATGAGATTGTTGATCTAGTAAGCCATGTATGTTGTTGAGGATGCAAGTAAGGAAGCTAAGGTGTACTATTTTTTCATTTGATATCCTTCCTTAATTTTTTGATCTTGAGGATGTTTATTTTCACCCATTCCATGTTTCAAATGGAAAATATGAATATGGAGGTGTGTGATATTTAATTTCTCTTAGCCATGAATTTTTATATGAAAAAGTTCTTGAGCTTGGTTTGGAGAAACTATATTTTGCTAATGTGGATTGTGTTGAGCATATATTTTTTCAGCTCATTAATTGAGTCCACCAATGGTGAAGTTGTATGTCCTCAAGTGTATCACGTTGTTGGTCTATGGGAGGAAGAGGGAGAATGAATTATTAATCATTTTCTTATTAGAAACTTTTATGAAATAGATTGGGAGGAAGAGGGAGAATGAATTATTAATCATTTTCTTATTAGAAACTTTTATGAAATAGATTGTGTTGAAGGACAAAAAAGAGTGAGGAAATTTGAAGGTCTTGAGTATTCACATGTAGTGCCTTAAATTTTTAAATTATGTGAGTTGAATAATTATATTAAAATTAGTATTTTGATTCAATCATGGCAGAGTTTATCAATATATTTGTGGCGAAATTGGGTTCCTAGCTCTAGATGAACTAGAGCATTCACTTGATTCAACCCAAATTAAGAACACACTTGGACTTGGCATAATTTAGCTTGGTATTTATGAGGATAATTCTTTTCATTCTAATTTGTGTATATTTCAAGATGTACATCATACTACCAATGAGCTTGAAAATCATTGTTATCATATGGTTGAGCATGAAGATGGCTCCTAATTTTTTTGGCTTCCATGTTCTGATCATTTTTATATTCACCTTTAACATGATGATCAAAGAATTAACATTTAAAATATGCATCCATGCATGAAACATGATATGTTGCATCTAGGTGTTGGATACAATTGTGGCTTGAGGGAGAGCTCATCTAATTTAGCAATATTTTCTTTGATAGAGGGAAATGGTTGTGTTAATTTATCCATGGCCATGTTCCATGGATCCTCTTTGTAGGGTGAGACATGCACAATTTTATTTTTGAGTTGTATTCATAGATATCCTTCAATTTTCCTTGAGCCTCCCACTCATTGGTTGCAAGTTTTTATCCTTATATATATTGTGTTTTTATGTTGTCTTGTCATATATATATATAATCATTTAGTTTTGTCTAGAATCATGATCTCTATTGATCATGACAAACTGTGTTGTTGACTCAATCCTCCTTTTACCCCCTTATTTTGGTTTTACCTCAATGATCTAGATTCTTGTTGTTCCTACAAGAGACATGCATCCCCATCTAGATCCAATGTTGGGACTCCATTTGATTGTGTCATTTTTTCCTAATTCATGCCTCCCTTATACATTTTGGTCTTGTTTATACCATCATAGGTAATTGATCCAAGATAGTTCCAAATGGGTCTCCCTTAGTCAAGGTTTGTATAAGTGTTGTTCTCTACCATCCCCATGTTCCTATGTATTGGATGTTGTAAAGTTCCCAAAAAAAATTGAGTGTGGAGTTTGTATGCTAAAATTTATAAGTTTTTGTAGGTTTTCAAACTTTTGAGTTCACCTTCTAGGCATGTCATTCCACCCAAGTTCAATTTTTCCTTCATATTTTTTAAGTTATTGTACTTATCCATTCCCACATGCCATCTTCCTATTCTCCTAGTTATCCCTTTCACTTTTTGGATTTTTGGGTTTCCTCTTCTTGACACGATTTAATTTTGAGCCCTAATTCCTTGAATCTTGACCATTTGTACTAAGTTATGTTTATCATAGTCAAACATTCAACCCCCCCCCCTCCCTATGTACTTATCATGAGGTACACTTGAAATCTTATCCTTGACACTCCAAAGATTTGTTACCTCTTTAAGATCACATGTTTGGACTTTCATCTCTCTATATACCTTATGGTATGAGTTCCTTTCCATCCATATATCATAATCCATAACTCCTAGATTATGGAATGAGACACAAGTCATGCTCCCAACCCCTGAATTTTGGAAATCATACCTTTTTTAATGTTCCTCCCACCTACTTCCCTACAAGTCCTAGTTCACCATTAATGATCCAATATGACCTTGCAACCACTCTAAAAGGTTTTCCCCACCATAAAAATATTATTCAATATAAATGCATGAATTCAAATATGTTTCCAACAATAAGAAAATTTAAAATACACCTATAATGTAATTAATTCATTGGTAGTTTGATGACTATTCTAACCATTTTTGTTGGATACTTCTTGGTTAATACCACACATATTATGATATTGATAAAAAATTGCTTGTCAATGGTATGATTCCCCATGCTCTTTTGGTACACTCAAGCACATATTGTAACATAATTTTTGAGGTGTTTTGTAGGGAAGAAAAACCTAATATTTAGGGTTTTTCTATGTAGTGTGCTAGTTGCCATGCCATACCTTGTTGTGATATTAATAAAATTATTTCATGTTGATGAGACGATTCATCATGATCTTGTGGTACACTCAAACACATCTTGTAGCATGATTTTTGAGGTGTTTTATAGGGAAATAACACTTGATATGTATGGGTGTTCTATGTAGTGTGTTAGTGGATGTTTGTGTGTCCTTTCTCATGCAATGCAATTTATTAGAGGATGTAAAGTGAATATAATAGGGGGTCATAACATATATAAAAATTACATAGCTAAACCCTAGGGTGTATAGTTCTCTAGATGCGATTTGAAGGAGGATGTAAAGTGAAAATAATGAATATTTGTGTGAGTGATAATTTAGAAATGTTAGTGGAAATAGATGAAATGCAAAAGAAACCTATCTAAACTATCACAAACCTCTAGATAGGTCTCAACAATAAAATTAAAACAAGCTAATAACAACAACAACTAAATTCAAATGTTACCAATACCTCCATTGTTGAATGTTTTGCTCCATGGATGATTGATTTTTGTATGATCATTGCTTTCATGATACCAATTTTGACAATATATTCTTACCTTGAATGATTATGGATGAGAATGAGGCATGGGGTGCTTGAGTTTATATATTTTGGGAATTGGGAATGGATGGCCAAGATTTGATTGTGAGATCAAGGGTGGAGAATGGTTGAGAGGAATTCCCTAGGATCTAGGAGAGGATGAAGGGTGGAGATGAAGGCAATTAGAATGTGAATGACTAGGATTAACCTACCAAATTTAGTGAGTTGTGAGGATGAGGGAAATTAGGTACATGTGCACCTAAAAGGGATTTAACTTTGGGATGTGTTGGGAGAATAAGGTGACCATAAGGGCAAGTGTTCCTAAGTGCCCAATATTCTTGGAATGTGTTGTGAGGATAATGGGAGCACAAGGAAAAGTGTTCTTAGGTTTCCATTACTCTTAAAAAGTGTTGAGAGAATAATGGCTTAATTAAATAATAATATTATTTAATTATTTTAGCCACATGGGTGAGATGGAAAATAGGTGGAATATGTAATTATTTATTTGTTTATTGTGATGAGATGGAAAAGGGTGGTTAATTAAATAATATGATTATTTAATTCAAGTATGATACTTTAGGTGAAAGGGATGTGTCCTATGTTAATTAAGGCTATGTGATGGGACGTAGGCTTAGGTGAAGGAGTTTGGTTGATTATGGATTAGGTTTAGTGATGAAGAATGGACCTAGGGAATATTTTCGGTGTCTACAACTTGTAACCTTTGAAGAGTGAAAGATTAAATTTGTAATCTTCCCTAATCCTAATTAAGAATTAGATCACATTTCTACAAATTTTTGTGTGCCACCTCATAAAGGTCACATGAAAATAAATAAGCCTAATTATTAATTAGAATTATCCTTGCACACTTCCACCAATGAGAAAAAGCACATGGCTTTATTCCCCCACACTTCCAACAAATTTGGAGCACATGGGTCTTTTTTTCACACACTTGGGAATCCCATACATTTGGCATGCTTCCAATTGGTCAAGGGATTCTCTTCACACACATGACATGTTGTTCTTGGTCAAGGGGACAACATCCTAATTCCTTTTATTCCACCGTCTATCATTTCTCCTTCGAATCTAGACCATTGATAGGTGCCACCTCACAAAATGCTTGGGAAACCCTATAAATACACCCTCTTTCCTTAGCATTTATCATCCACCTTTTGAGTAATGTTATAATGCTATTTTGAGATACAAATTGGAATAGTGGTATAATGCCATTTTTCATCCACACTTTGAATATTGTTACCATGTAGGTTTTTCATAGGAGCTTGGAGCTTTCATGGAGTCTTATACTTAGTTTTCATATCATGTGTTACTTTGCATTCTCATCTTAGATTAATTAATTGCTTCATAGTTACATTTTATCATCCCCATTGTATCATAGTTACATTTTAGGTTAGTTTGTTTTATGTTTACATTTGAGCATATGCATAATCATGGATAGTTCACTATAGTTTTATATCATCTCGCTCATCTTCATTTCTTCATCTATCATAAACATCATCCTTCATTTATCTTTGCATCCATTATCCTTTCCATTATTTTGTTTCATTTAGAATCATGCCATTAATCATTCCACCACACATTTTCACATAGAAATCATCTTAGCTTGCATATTAAGCATCAAATCTCATTTTCTAGGTAGTCATTTTAGCAACCTTTGTGCCCATAGAAATTTGAGGACCAAATAGTTTAATAAATCCCTAGAAATAGAGGACAATGATACGTATTTGAAAGATTTGATTGTATTATGAATAGAGTAAGTTTTACTTGCTTCAAACTTTGAATGTAAACCATCTCATTAAGGTTTGTGTTGACATTAGAATCCTCTCCACATTTGACACACACACAACTCCCTACATGGAGAAATTGCATGGGCATGATTTAAAGACATCTCATGGGTTTCTTGAAGGATGACAGAATCGTGTTTTGCAAATTGGTGGAAAGGAGTTCAACATTACAGAGGATCTCATCGCAGAAATCACTAGCTTGTCGATAGATGGTAGAAAAGTCTATAGAGACAAAAATGAGTCCAGTGCGACCCTGGATATCTTCTTCAAAGATGATGAGAGGCAGAAGTTGGAGTTGGCTAAATGTGGAGGTTATTATCGTTCCCCAATCAAGGCTATATGGGGAAATGTTGTGCAGGAAATTATGAGGTATTTCACCCTCGACGATCACTTCTCTGTTCTCTCAAGGTATCACTTTGTTTTGCTAAATAATTTTAGGCATAAAAATGTGTCTTTTCCTTTTTATTTACTGGTGTCTTTGGAACACGGTATAAGAGATCACAAATGGAACCCCAGGAACCCTATTCTTCATGAAGGTTCGATACTATTGATTTTTGAGTATGTTAAGTCTTTTATTATCCATGATAAACCCAAAATTTCTAATGTTGGGAAAAATAAGAAATATTTTGAGTATGTTACAAGGTCAGAGGACGAGTCTAATGATGAAAATTATGCTCTTGGGTTGGAGGCATCCATGGATGTTGATTTGAAATCTCTGGCCACTTCTAAGGGCAAGAGAAGCAAAAAGAGCAACCCCCAATACCTCTGGGGTTGATGAGTATGACATGGGTGGTGAGGAGGAGGCAGACCTTGTAACGCCCGTCATGCAAACCCCAAAGAATGCACACAATACAAATAATTTTTTTTTTAAAACAATTAAATTAAACATGCAAATACATTGAACTATAATCACATAACACATTACATACATTAACACACTTAGTTCTCTGGGGCACGCGAGGTTACATCACAACAACTAAATGGAAATAAAGATAAAGATTACAACATAACCATTTATATTATAATATCCATGAATGAGGATACATCCAATAACTGTGATGTGAGAATAATAAACATCACATAATACAACCATAATAAATCTCTTAATAAAGATACAAATGATCCTAACTATTACATCATCATTTTAATGTTACATTACAATCTCTTGATAATTGAATTACATTGAATTTTCCAAACATGTGGGATGATACAAGTACAATGAAATCTGAAATACAAAGTGAACAATGGTAAAACTCCAACTGCAGAAATGTTGAGAATACAAGATGCTGATGGGGAACCCAACAGGTGCGAAGCATGTTCCACCCAACCATGTGAATTACAAGTAACTCATCCCCCGTGCTCAGAGGTGATGAGGAAGAGAACCCGACCATGAATGTCAAACCGACTCAATAACAACATAGTACAAAACAAGTACAACTCAAGACATACAATAAAACAACCATCAACGTTCACAAATCACATAACAAGTTAAAACTATGAAACTCATCACAATTAAACAAAGCATTAACAATAGAACAAGACAACAAAGAACATTCCTATATCATTTTCACAAGAATCTGAATCAACAATAAAAGCAAAACTATTAGAACTGAAACAACATACAAAATGTCATGCCCAAAAATTTCACTAGAAAAGCAACATTTTTTTTTTTTACATTAAATATCTAATTATAAGCCAAGAGGATTATTACTTCACTAGGTAACTAGGCACAGTTATTTAAAGTAACGTGCTACTATTCATTATTCGGATTTGGACCTTTGATAATTATAATAGTTTCCATACCGCTTACCAAGATAGATATTTAAAGCCTTGCCATGGCCAGGTAGTACTCTAGCTATACGACTTACAAATATTCTGAAATGATAAGGATCTTTACTCTCAAAATTATCATACACAATATTGTAATAGTTGTATGCATTATTTATTAGGATTAATATCATACTCACCAATCTAAATGATAAGGTTAATTTTAGTATTACCCCAAGATTCCTCACTATAGCTTACCCAAAGATGTCACCGCGTTCCATTACCTGGTGGTGTTACTACCCTAATTAATGATAGTAACAACAACAAGAAATTTACCCGAAGGGATCTAACCATTTACCATATAGCCATTAACCAATTACTTGCTCTAATTACAATTACCCCATAACCTTGTTCCTTCTAAACCATGAGGTCGTAAGTCAGAATATTGGTACCAAAGTCAGAACCCCCTTGTCTAACACGAAAGACCATATCACTAGTTAATTCTTCTACCAACATTAACTATGCGATTCATATCACCGTGACAATAGTAGGTTACCCTACCATACATTATTAGTATTCATGATTTATATTAGCTACCCTCGATATATTTATCATTAGTTGATACTTGAAAGATTTCTTTATAAAGGATTATGAATTGATCATTAATCAAAAATAATAACACTCTTATTTAATTCTCATTACTTCACATTATTGTTACTTAATCAGCAATCAATAATAGAGTTCTTAACTTTCCCTAACCATGGTTTAGTCAACACTTCATAATGTTCATAGTGCTTTGGTCTCAACACACCTTGGGTCACAATAATGTTATAGTCAATTGTTTGATACACAAACATAACTAATTATGTTGTCATTTAACTAATAAGTTAATAATAAGCGCATTACTACTTAATATAAGACAATAATATTTACTCACCAATTATTACTAATTTTATTATTTTTATTATCTTCTTTGATATTATAACTTAACCTCTTCCCTCAACTAACATTATAATCTCTTACTCTTCAAATCAACACTAACATTATTTCCATCCACTCCAACCATTATTAATAATATTTAATCTAATTTTATCATCAATAATGTAATTATATTAGACCAACATATTAATATAATCGTTAAATTACTTTTGACCATTATTAAATCAAACGATAATAATGATAGATTTTATCAACCTTAATGTTACTTACCATCTTAATAACACTGACATCCATAGCATTATTATTGTTACATGAATATTGATATAGTTAATTAATCCTATATTGACAATGGATTATTGATGTCATTCAAAAAAAAAGGTTGATATGATATTATAAATCTTCTATTGGCAGGCCTTGTTGCTTACTCTAAATCCCTCTAATTCTCGGGCTGAATTAGTTGTCAGTTACATAAAGGGATAAAGTGGGGAATGTAAATAGGGGTATGATTAACTTATGCTGTAATTTAATTGTTACACAGTCCTTTAAATTATGTACCTCCCTAAAATGCAAAAACGCACCTGCTTGATCACCACAACGATTTACCCCGACCCTTCGTGAAGATAGCAATTTTATTGCAATGACTAATAAATTGAACACCCCCTGCCAACAGTCACTAACACACACTACCAATAGTCACGGGTTTCAAACCCAACAACCCATACCAACCCGTAGTAATGAATGTTTATGTCGATCCACCAACTTGAGAGGCTTGCAGCAAAACGCAGAGTCTATGATGGTGGCGTGACAGGCTAAGATGGGTCTAAACCAGAGGATTAAATGCTAGATAGTAAGGCGCCTACCACCAACCGCATTTTTTTTATAAGTACACTTCGACCAGCCGGTCTACTAGACTAGAGTCTATGATATTACTACTGGCGTTTTCTTTCACAAATGCGATAGAGACTTCTTTTGTACGACTGTATCTATACTTCAACATGCAATAATGGATCAACGCCCAAGAAATTTATGGTTGTCTCAACTGGAGTAATGGTTAATGCGTAAGCCCCTTGATCTTATTTTGTTTTTTTTGTGCAAGAGGGACCCCCATATCAACACGGAAGTATGAGGAAAAATCTGTAAGTTGTGGCATCAACGCAGGTAATCTGTAAGTGGTTGCATCGACGCAGGTCGTGGCTCTGCTATAAGGAGGCATTGCACCCTCATACTGAGATTTTTCTTCCACACGCAGTTAGGCCTCACTCAAATTCATGCGACACTCAGAACCCGCAGTGAGAAGCTAGGAGTTTGGAAATGGGATTTAAGCCTTAGCATGGTATTTCGGTCTATCGAGGCAAACAGTTGATGGAAATAAACAGACCTACACCAAAGAGGAAAACTAAGAGGTGACAACGATAGCTGCGAAATTCAAGATTTGTTTTCCTCACGCTGCCCATTACTTTCTTGTACATCAACGTTGTTCTTGCTGGTTATTATCTCCTTGCAATCTAAGTCTCACACTCACAACTACGCTCGAAATGAGTCAGGATAGACAGTGAGACAGTTTTTTCTTCATGTCTTCTATCACCACTGTGTTGCTCCACATCGTATCATGTGGTAACTTTGATTTCTCCTAGATTCTTTGCGAACATGATCTTGTACACAAAGATCCCATAGATATTGAAAATCTCTTGTAAAACCATGAACTCTTTTTTTGGTTTCCTTCTATTACTTTGTTAATAGGATCATAGGATTACCCATTTACTATTCATATTTTTATTGTTGTCAATAAGTATTATTGACTAGCGTTGATTTTTTTTTATTTTTTTTTTAAAAAAAGCCTAACCCAACTTCATATGGACAACAACACCATATGGTAACTGCTAAATTGTTACACTATCAAATGCTTTATCTATGTAACTATAAAACATAACAATACATAACAATTGATTGCAGTTGAATAACAATAATAGCTTTATTTCAAGGTAGTGTTTGAGACCTTACACAACCACGCCTTAAACCCTTGTTTTCTCTCTTTTTTTTTTTTATTCAGATCATCTATTTATTGTAAGTTAAATATATTGGACCCATTTACCTATTCACTGTTACTTATGCATATTATTTTCTCTGTTTCTCTTTTTTTTGTTGTTGTTGTTGTTGTTGTTGTTGTTAATATTCTTTTTCTTTTCTTTTTTTCTTTTTATTTCTCTTTCCTTTCTTATGATAATCCTGACAATAAAGAGTTTATATGGAATACATCCTTTTTGGTAATTTTAAGATTCCCTTGTAGTAAAATAAGCATGTGTTTTGAATCATTTATATTCCAACTCATATTGATTTCCTAACATGCATTTATACCTATTTCTACCACATAGTTTTAGACAAGGAAAGAAAAACATCTATTCATTGTTTTCTTTATACAAATAATTTTGATCCACATAAAAATCACATTTAAATCTTGAGAGATCTAGAAATAATTTGCAACTCTCATTTAGGGGAGAAATTTCTTCATATCCTATATTTTTTTTTTCTTGTCTAAACTTCCCATATTGCAAATAGAACATAGAAAAGAAATAGATAACATGTCAACAATGAAGACTTCCTATTTTCCATTATTCATTTTATTTTTAAAAGCTGCTAATTTGTAGCATTACAACATTATTTAATGACATAATGAATGACACACCAGTTAGTAAGGCTTGCTCTCCACCCTACCGTAATGGCGTCATGGAGCCTCGTGGGCTCTAGCCATACCCCCGAGCAAGGAATTCTTTCAACTCCATAATGATAAGTGGAGTCTATTCTCATTTTTACAAAGAATTGAACTAACATAGTACAAATTTCATTGATCTAGATTCTCTACTTTCATATTTCAATCATGACCCATAAACTACACTACCTTCTTACTATCATAGAACAAGAGAAAATGAGAATAAGAAGAACTTATCTCTTTCTTTCAAGGGAAGGGATTGAACTCTTTCTTTCTTTTTTTTCATCTTTCCTCTCCTTGCTGACCCATCTTGAATCACTATCTTTCCAAGGGGGAAGGGCTTCTCTCCTCTTCTTCCTCTTTCTTTTATCTCAACTAGAGTTCTCCAAAGGAGAAGTGGGCAATGCCCAAATCTTCCATCTTCTTGAGATATAAAGAAATCCTCCAACCTACACTCTTTCCCACAAATGCTCACACATGTGTGAGTCTTGTGCCTATTCCAAGAAATTTTGGGGAGTGGAAGGTTGAGAGTGACAAGTCACTCTTCCCAAGCCCCAACACTTTCAGAATTCGTTACATTCATGAATGTGAACTTTTGAGGGGTCTTTTCACACTCCAAGGATAAGTTCACATGTCAAAAAGGTTCCAAACCCTTAGGTATAGGTCCTAGGGGTCTATTCTTATTCAAAAACCAAGGAAATTGACCATACAACACCCTAAAAGGACAACTTTAAAGGCCAATTCGAAATTCAAGACCTAACTAAGGATTTGAAAACCCTAATAGATCTTACACTCTTAACCACATGAGTATAATCAATAAGGATCCAAAAAGTACCTACACTAAGCCACCAATCATTAAAACCCTCCACTCAATTACAACTTAGACAAAACCCTAATTATATTTACATCCCTTGACATTACTCTCATATGTATTTTCCAAATACATGTTAGGTTAGAAATATAATAAACACCTGTTCAAACTATCCATAAGATCAAATCCAATAGTTAGTAACCATAATACACATATTCATTTCATTTCCCTATAAGAGATGGAAACTTGAGCATGCATGAAATAATAATGAAAACCGAACCTTCGTTAAATACTTTATTTACACTACTAAGTTTATTCATGGACACCCCTAGAATTCATCATGCAAACTGATATCTAATTTATATAATTTTTCCTCAAATTATCCTACCTTAGGTATACCCCCTCATTTATTAGAGTCATCCTTTAAACTTACCTTGATGGTGCTTGGCTACTTCTGGAAACTTCTTGCCCGCTTTGTTCCTGTCTATTATTACTTTTCAAGAAATATGAAACTTATTAGTGAGATTCAAAACAATCTTAGGTACACCAAATTCCTTAGCTCATATCGATCTAAGTGTATTCTTCATATGATAATTGTTCAAAAAAAAATATTATCTGCTCACATTCATTCTTATAGTTTTCCCATTTTCATTTACTTAAGAGAATTTATCACATTTATCATTAAAAGTTCATAAAAAATCAAAATATTAACATGGGATTGGGTAAATTCATCTATTTATTCACCAAACTAGCAAAATGAATGTATTAAATGTCACATAATTTATAGATGGTGTGGGCCTCACACAAAATACCTTTCCAAATAAATCTAAACAATAACCAGAATACAATTCCATATAAATCTGAAACAACAATTCAGTACACAATTCCAGAGGCAACAAGAACAAGGCAAACGGGTGTCAAGTGGAGAGTGTCATCGCATAGCTCTCATGGGATCCCCTGGCACTTCCTCCAACTGAGGCGCCGCACCCATCTATGGATCCCCTAGCCCTTCCTCCTACCTGAGGCGCCGGCACCATAGGGTAGCTCATGCGGAGTTGATAACCTCTCATGAAGACGAGATTACGACTTTGCCGACCACGGCCTACTCAGTCTATCATTAGTCTATGATAGCCCTAATGCATAGACGAGGAATCCAATGTTAATTATCTTGTGTGTTTTACTACCCATCCCCCTAAATTCTATTTTTAGGTTATCACTTTTTTAACTACTCTTACGTGGGTTCCCCTGAGCACTTCCTCCTTCTGAGGCGTCGTTGCCCACGAAGAGCCACTCTCCCTATGACCCCTAACATAAATCAAAACTAGGCAAGGGTTGAACTAAACATAATACCACAACAAGAACACGCGAGGCATGAACCCTCTCGCAATAATTCATAATCCAAAAGTCTTAACAAACCGTTCAACCCTTCCTAACATAAACCATTAAGTATCAATTTCCAAAAGTATAATCAAGATGAAGAGAACATTAAAATTAAGCAAGCCTCTGGAACAAGGTTACAAAATCAACAACGGGTTCCCACATCGAGGAGTAAAGTTTACAATCATTTAAATGGAAAGCAATAACGAGACCATATGATTTCATAGTTTAAGGCAAACGATTCACTCAATTACATAAACACTTCAATTTTGAATTGTTATAAAGAACACAAAAAAAGTTAATAATCCTACGTTAAAATATTTAATTCTTAACAAAGAACATCCGATAAATATCTAAAAATACATTAAAACCTCCAACCAAGGAAACTCGAGAAACCATTGAAATTAAAACATACAATAACAATTTTCACTATCATATATAATTTATTTCATTTAATAACCCATAAAATTCCAACTTTACAATTTTCACAAATACATCCCAGTCAATAAATTCTAAACTTACAACTATCTAGATTAATAATACAACTTATTACAAAAATATACTATATATATTTAGAAAATATATACCTATTAACATTTTTCTTTCTTATAATTCTCAAATTTTACAAATAAACATAAATGAATATAATTATACTCAAATTATGAGTATACACTATATATATATATATATACATTTAACAAATATATAAGAATTTATTAATGAATTTATATAAAAAAACAAATATTTAAAAGTATATTAATAAAAATATACATGTTTAAAAATAAAAAGCCAAATTTTAAATAATAAATTTTTTTTTAAAAAGACAAGTCCCATCCACAGGACCACTGGCGCCAGTCCTACAGACTGCGCGCGGCAGTCCGTATGACTGTTGTGCTAGCAGTCCACGGACTGCTACGACCGTCCGTGGCCTGGTGCAGGGGCAGGGGAGGGGGTACGGCCCTGCGCCGTCCCTCTCCTCTCCCATACACTTAAACTTATTTTTATTTTTTTATAAAATTTTATTTACAAATTTTATTTTATTCTAAGTTTATTTCTATAAAATAAAATTACGTCCTTTTTCAGGTACAGACGCTGATGAAATCAACAACAACAAATTTTCAACTATTTTAAACACAGAGACTTTTAATTTAAGATCAATAATATAAGTATATATGTAAAATATATATATATAATATATATATATATATATATATATATTTATTCAGAGAAATATATTTTTTTTCTGTGTAAATACAGAAAATTATACATTTAAGATAATAGAATATATATATGCTTAAAGCATATTTCAAACCCATTAAAATAAAAGGATTAGCCTTTTTCCACAGTAAAAATAGAGAGAAATTGGGCATATTCAAATGAAATTTGACATAATTTTCTTCTGTTTGTTTGCAATAGAAATGATTTCAAATTTTGAAAAGAATTTTTCATTCAATGAGGGCCTATTTAGGTATTTATTTTCTTTTCTCAGAGAAATCATTTTTATCTAATTCTCATAAAGATTTTCATTTAAAAGTAAAGAATGATTCAAAACACTTTTCTACTCTTTTTGCAGATTCCAAAAACAGTTAAGAGGAGAGAGGGTGGAACCTGTAGTCCTACGCTCTCGAGAATCTGCTGAAAACTAGCTTGATTCTGATGGCCTCTACGAAGTGCTTCTCGTTTCTTCTTCCAAAATCTCCTCTCCAAGATTCAGTGCTCGAACTCGAATCCCATTCTTTGTTCAGAAGACTCCAGAATAATACCAACAAAAGATTGCAAAACCCTTTCTAAAACTCTCCTCAAAATATAGCAAGCAAAAGATTGAAATATCTTTCCCAAAAACTTCAGAAGACTCAACAGTACAGAACCATTAACTTGCACAACTTCTGTCTCAATAATCCTCTGTCTGAGAAAACTTGCAAAAGTTCATAATTAAAATAAAAGATATTGTCCATTTTTCCCCAAAACTCTAAAAATCAAAAATAAAAGAAAATAATTATTTAAAAGCAAGCTTTTTAATCAGATTTGTATTCTTATTCGTTCTCACAACTTTTTCAGTCTTTTATTTGTTTTATTGTTTTAATTTCTATTTTTACCACTTTACTTGCACATCACATTATCTATCCAATTTAAATAATTTATTATAATAATTATCCTCCACTAGATAATTGATTAAAATAATTAAAAGCCATTTAATATTTAATTATCATTTAATTGAAACGCGACTTTTAAAACATTTAAATATTTAATACAATTAAATTCTAACATTAAAATTAATAATCATTTCAATCATTTAAATAAAATAAATCATAACTTATAAAATGCCACCTTAATTAAAATACGACAAAACACAAAACACAAACCAGAATGACGACAATCACAAAAATGAACAATACCAATCAAATAAGACGGTCTGACATCATGGGACGGGATGATTTCATCGTCACCTCTATTTCCAACATTTAACCGTTGGGCTATTGGTGCTCACCCTGTCCTGCCGAAGTAGGTGGAATCGAGACTTGTACCTGCAAATCCTGCATACAAACGAAGTCGTGTACATGTGCATACATATATATATATATATATAATTGAAGCATTAAATTAAAGCACTGCATTGTGAGAAGGAATCACAGCATAGCAGGGCACTCGCAAATGAGTGATGCTATATTTTCCTTCATCACACCTATTCTAACAATTATAATATAACCAATACATTAACATTTCTAACTAACAATCATCTCTTAACATAATTCATTAACTCATTGCATAACATAGTTCTGAAAATCAACTAACATAACCAACCATAATGTCATATGAAATAATCATGTCTACTAATGGAATAACAACATCATCAAATGTCTAACTAATCAAATCGCACAATAACAGTACCATCATAGTCACAAGTAGCAAACGAACGCATAGAAAAATAATAAATCCAAACAGTAAGAGGAAGGGTATTACAGACCTTTCCTATGACAATCAAAAGTCTAAAACTATGAAGGCGACATGAGGTAAGAAGCTAAAGGGTGTTGTTCTGGGAAAAATGAGCAAGAAGGATATTGGTTTTAGGGTCCAAATGGGGTTTCCCCTAGTTCTAATTTGATGAAAAAAGAGGGGTTGGAGATGATGAATCTTCCTAAGAAACCTAAGAGGAAATAGGTGCAAGAGCATGAAGTGAGTGACTTGTCGCTCGTTGATGGAAATTCACAGGGTGATGAGGATCGAATGATGGAGTAGGATTTGGCTAAAGGTGATGTTGTTTCTAGTCAGAAAGGGAAGGAGGCCCTTGAAAAAGACACTATCAGTAGTGACTCCTAAGAGGAGTGTGCGGCTGATAGGGATGGTTTCAACATCAGGAGGGAAGATATGCCTAATTTTGTTGGCATGGTGAAAGAGGGTTCCTTAACCCTATTCAAGATTTTTAAATGGGTCTTCCATGAAATGAATTTTACCAATGTCATGGATAGAGCTATGACTAACAACTAGGTATGTGTAGGATCATGATAGGCCAAAAAGTGGCAATATGATGGGTATGTGGCTAACAACTATTTTTTTACCCAAAATTGATGAAACAAAAAGGGTTTTTAAAGGAGATTTTCAGCTTTCCACTGATATAAATTATGCCTTATTTTGAATTTAATAAGTAATTATTATTCATTTCCTATTCAAATTATGACTAAAGTCCGGATTGATAGGTTGATTGAAAAACATCTATAGATTTCAAATGGTATCACATTTTTTGAATTCAAATCATGTGTCACATTCTATGCTTCACATACTACAGGATTAAAAAAAGAAAAAATGAATTTCATGAAGTTTTGACCAAGTTAAGGTGGTCAGACGTACGAGTTTTTATATTTTTTAAAAAGATTTAATAAAATATTCATAATTAATTATTTACTTGGAAAAAAATTACAAAAAAATGCATCACATTGGGGCATGAGTCCTCTACGTATATCTAAAATATTATAATTTTATTGTGGTTAGGGTGGTCAGATAGACACCTACTTGTTTTTTCCCTGAAATTTAAGTACCACTGCATTGAAATTTCAAATTTTCACCCAATAGATTTTTTGTTTTTTTAAACAAACCTAGTAGTTTAGAAACTACATTCAATTTGCTACAGATTATATTCTTACATATTTTTGAAATAATATAGATAACTTATTCAAATTTTTATGTCAAGTTTCCTAACTCTGATTTTTCTGATTTTTTTGCCACTTAAGGGCCTATTTTTTCCATGATGATCCTGCACATACCCAACTTTGATGAGCCTTCTTCCTCTAGGGTCCCTAATGTTCAGGATCAAGTTAGTAAGGTCTAGCTTGAGGTTAATCAACTTCTTGAAACTCTTAAAATGATTGCTGATGAGATGATTAATATGAAAAATTCCTATGAGCCTAGAATTATTGTTCTAGAAGAAAAGTTGGATCGTTCCAATCAAAAATTGGAGAAGGTTCTTGAGGTGAGCAAGCATGCTATGTGTAATGAAGTTGAAGGTTTGTGTTTGTTGAACAAGAAAGCCAGGAAGTGGTTAGGGGATGACTCTGGTATGAAAGATGTTATGGTTGGTGTTGGAGCCCAACAGAAAGTGGCAAGTGAGACAGGTCCTTCATCTAGAACCCATAACAAAACCAAGTTGAATGCTAATATTGGAATTCCTGCTGAAGAGGTTGTGGAAGTTATGAAATTTCATCAAAGGATTATTGACAATGACTTGGAAGCGGCGAACATCCTGAAGAATCTCTAGTTGCGTGTTATTTTATGTGCCTCTTTATGGCTGTTGTTTTGTTGGTTTTTGGCTTCTTTTTGGTTGTTTGCTCTATTTTTGGTTATTTGCTAAAGCAATGTTTTATTTTGTAAAGAGTTTTGGGGTCCGTTCTATAATAAAAAACATGTTTATTTTTCTTATTTATCAAAAAATGATTGCTTATGTTGAAATAAGGGCGTTGATGTGGAGTTCAATATACTTTTTTGAATCTTCTTGACCTAGTTTGTTATTTTTCCTAATATCTTGAATATCTAGGTCTTTATTTTTTTTGTCGTAGAACTATCTTGCTTATAAGATATAAAAAATAGAACATTGAAAAAATATATATTATACCTTTTAGAAAGTTAATTCTAAGGACTATGCACACATGAATTTTTTGTCTCTAGATGGTGGCATTGACTATTTTGACCTTTAAAATTGCAACATGTGGATATGAGAAGAAAATATTATCATATGGGTGTCACATATGTAGGTTTTATTTAGGGATATGTTTGGTGAAATCCCCTTATAAAAAATAGATTGAAGCAAGCATGCAGTGCCATACCACACCACATGTGCTTTTACTAGGTTTTATTGAACCCCCTTTCAATTGAACCCAAAAGATTTTAGGTGAATTTTGGCCATGTTCCTCATTTTGGTCAAACTTCAATCTAACCCCAACAATTTTGGATGTGATTTTTGGCCTTTTTAAAATTTTGACCTAGAAGTGGGACTCGCTACTATGCTTTCAGCGCACACTTTCACAATCTTATAAGAAATGTGTTGAGGTTATTGATGAGCAATCAATTGTATATTTGTTTGTATCCATAACATTATCTGATGATGTAATACCTAATAATGGATACCATAGGCTACTCTACATTAGGGGATATATCACTTCAACACATCAAATAAATTATGGTTGGTCATGAATGTCATTTCAATGTATGTATTAAAATAATTTTATTTAATTATCATTTACAACAAAACCAATATGCAAAATATGGAGTTGTTTTAAAATATCCTAATGCCATACTACAAGAAATTATGGAGTGTGTTATCCTAAATCAAAAATTGATTGAAAGGAGGAAATTGTTCTCTTTTATATCATTCTTACTTCAAATTGAGTTCACACCATTCTTGGTTAACCACAAAATAATAGCTAAAGGACAATTAAGAAACACTTGATGATCCCCATCTATCCATAGAAGGAACTCTTGGCCCTTAGGGCTTGAAAATCCTAAGTGAAATACGTGTTTTTTCATAGACAAGCCTACAAGTCTTGTAGAAAATATACTAGACAAAATGGGTAACATTAGATTTTAAAATAGTATTCAAGAAAACCTAAAACCTATTACTCAAACTTGTGAAAATGAATTAATAAATCATCTCATATTTAATTTTCCTAACAAGCGAGGAGAGAACCACTCAAACCTTTTGATGGGGTTTAGTCGTGAAATGGAACCATTTCCAATCTTCGGAGGGTTAAACTTGGAATCAAAATAACCTTAAAACAAATGAAATAAAAACTTGGAATCAAAATAGCCTTAAAACGAATGAAATAAAAAACTCCAACTAAGCACGCCAAGTTGGAAAATTGAAAAACGGAGTACTATGTAGTACTGCCTATTTTTTTCATCATTTTCTTTTTTCAGCCGGCCCAAGTCGAACCCGGGACGTTACAACGGTTAGGAATAACATCCACCGATGCCTCAAAGGGCACCAGCTGCTTGCAGACACTTTCAATTGATAACTAAACACCGTAAACTTTCTATTTAAGAGAAGGTAACGGAATGGATTATTGAAACAAATTATAACACCGACTCCAAAACATGGCGGCCATCACAGTTTTGATGGGTTAGTTTTGCCTTCTCTTATAAATAGGTAAAATGATATTTTAGCCATTTTCTACAAATTATTAAAGAGATGTCTTATAATATATGGGTTAATATTTTTTCAACAAAATTATTTAAATAAATAAGATGGATTTATATGATTAATATTAACGTGTAATTATTAATGATGTAATTTTAAATTACTTTATGTTTATAAAATATAAATAGTTTATTTGATATTTATTATATTGAAGGTATGATTTATTAAACATGAATGTATTTTAAGATAATAAATTGTAAGGAATAAAAGTATCTATTCTACATTTTTATTTTTTTGTTTTATATTTTTTTGTATTGATATCATAAATATATGTTTATAGTTTTTAATTCAAATGTTTAGCACTTGAATCAATCCCTTACTTTTAACCCACCAATTAACCACGATTCTTTCTCAATGGTCCAAATGAAACACTAGCTAGGACTATACTACAAGTGCAATCCTATTCCTTTGATTGAGCCCTGCCATGTTATGGTGTAATCAATTTCAACATTCAAAATCTATTCGTTTGATCCTATTGGCAACCCATTTTGATTGTCTTTTTTTCCTAGGTCGTGCCCCTCTTATATATTTTGGCCTTGTTTAACACATCATAGATAACCAATCTAAGATAGTTCTAAACAAGACTCCCTTGGTCAAGGTTTGCATAAAAGTTGTTCTTTACCATCCCCATGTGCTTATGATATTGTTGGATGTTTTAAGGCACCAAAAATGTTTTGAGTGTGGAGGTTGTGCTCTAAATATTGTAAGTGTTTACAAGTTTGTAGACTTTCAAAATTCCCCTTCCAAGCATGTCATTTTGCTCAAATTTGATTTTCCCTTCATCTTTGTTGGGCTATCAAACTTATCCATCCCCACTTATCATCTTCTCATTCATTGTTCTTGTCCCTTTCCTTTGTCAAGTTGTCAGGTTTCCTCTTCTTGACATGCTTTCCTTCTAACCCTCAATTCCTTGACACTTGACCATTTGCACTAGGTTACCTTTGTCAAAGTCAGACTTTTAGCCTTCCCCCTCCCCATATACATATCATGAGGTATTCCCAAACCTTGATCCCTAATACTCCAAATATTTTCTACCCCTTTAGGATTGTGGGCTTAGACTTCCCTTTCTTTGCATACCTTATTGGATGATTTTTTTCTCATTCATGTCTCCCAATCTCTAACTATTCAATAATGATGTGAGACACAAGTCACCCTCAACACCTAAACTTTGAAACTACCACCTTTTTCACATTTTATTTCACCTTTCTCCTTTCCCATCTCAATTCACCATGAATGATCCAATGCAACTTGCAACCACTCCATAAAACTTTTCCCACCTTTGAAACTATTGTTCACTATAAAGGAATTGGTTTGCATGTGTTTCCAACCTATAATGTAATTAATGTAGTGAATAATGTTTGATGCCTATTCTAATAATTTTTGCAGGTTCTTTCTTGGGTGACATATCATTCCTTATTATGACATTAATACAAAAAAAAATGGACAATGGGACAATTCCCCATGCTCCCATGGTACACTTAGGCTCATCTTATAATGTAATTTTTGATAAATTTTTTTAAGGAAATGATGCCCAATAGGTATGCATGCTTTGTGCATTGTGTTAGTGGAAATTTTTTAGGTCTTAATGATGTTTGATGACTCTCTTGTGAGGCATAATTTCCATGGGGTATTTGAGCTTGAAATGTATAATTGAGAATGATGGAGGGAGAAAAGAATAGGGGGGCATAATAGAGATAAAAATTATGTAGTTGAACTCCAGGGTTGGGTATGTGCAGGATCATAAAAAACAGGCCCTTAAGTGGCAATAAAAATTCTAAAAAATTAGAGTTAGGCAACTTGATGTAAAAATTTGAATAAGTTATCTATATTATTTCAAAAATATGTAAGAATATAATTTGTATGAAATTGAATGTAGTTTCTAAAATACTAGGTTTTTTTTTTTTTTAAATCTATTTGGTGAAAAATTTGAAATTTCAATGTGCAATACTTAAATTTTAGAGAAAAAATAAGAAGTAGGTGTCTGTCTGACCACCCTAACCACAATAAAATAATAATATTTTTTTATAAGATTTTAGATATAAATAGAGGACTCATGTCTCGATGTGATGCATATATTTTTTGCAATTTTTTCCAAGTAAATAATTAATTATAAATTTTTATTACAACTTTAAAAAAATATAAAAATGTGTATGTCGACCACCTTAACTTGGTCAAATCTTCATGATTTTTTTAATCCTATAGTATGCAAAGCATAGAATGTGATGCATGCTTCAGATTCAAAAAATGTGATATCATTTGAAAGCTATAGATGTTTTTCAATCACCCTATCAATCAGGACTTTAGTCGTAATTCAAATAGAAAATGAATAATAATTATTTATTACATTCAAAGTAAAGAATAATTTATATTGGTAGAAAGTTGAGAATCTCCTTTAAAAACCCTTTTCGTTTCATCAATTTTGGGTAAAAAAAGAGTTGTCAGCCACATACCCTACACATACCCATCATATTGCCACTTTTTGGCCATCATGATCCTGCACATACCTGGTTTATAGTTTTCTAGATTTGGGTATGAAATTTTAATAATATAATAATTTAGGTTTATCCCAACCTTGTAATGAATATTTGTAACTCTTCAAATTAATATTTGTAACTTTTGAAGAGTGAATGATTAAAGGAAGGATCTCCCCTCTATCCTCAACCTTAATCGCTCAACCCTATACCATCAACACAATACCATAAACCATCAATCTGATAGGTCCTCAACCCTATACTCTCAGTTCTCGACCCTCTACCCTCTACCCTTTATATCTCTCCTTCTACCCCCACTCTCTCTATCAATTCTCTCCCTCCTACCCCCTCTCCCTCTCTCAAGTCTCTCTCTCTCTCAATCACTCACTCCTATCTCTCTCCCCTCTACCCTTAACCCTCTACCCTCTACCCTTAACACTTAAATCCTCTACCCTAAACCCTCTACCCTCTACCCTAAAACCTCTACCCTCTATCCTAAACCCTCTACCCTCAACCCACAACCCTTAATCCCTCTACCCTAAACCCTCAGCCCTCTCCCTCAACCCTTAATCCCAAAACCCTTAAACCTACCTCAACCCTAATTCAACCTATACCATCTACCCTAAACCATCAACCCTATACCCTCATACCCTCATTCTCTCCCTCTACCTCTATATCTTCCACTCCCTCCCTCTCTCTCTCTCTCAATTCTCTCCCTCCTACCCCCTCCCTCTCCTCAACACTCCCTCTCCCTTCTAACCCTTAACACTTAAATCCTCTACCTTCTACCCTTAAACCCTCTACCCTCTACCCTCAACCATAAATCCTCAACCCTAAACCCTTAAACCCTCTACCTTCTACCACCCTTAACAAAACCCTTAATCCCTCTACCCTTAAACCTTAAACCCTCTACCCTCAACCCTAAACCCTAAAACCTATACCCTCAAACCCTAAACCCTCTACCCTCAACCCTAAACATTGGACCCTCTACCCTCAATTCTCAACCCTTTACTCTCAATTCTCAATCTCTACTCCCTCCATCTCTCTGTCCATCTATCCCTCCCTCTCTACCCTAATCCCTCAACCCTAAACCCTCAACCTTTAAACCCTTAAACACTCAACCCTAAACCCTAAACCCTTAACCCTCAACCCTTAAACCCTCATCCCTTAAACCCTCTACCCTCAACCCTAATCCCTCTGTAGACACATAAAAATGACCTAGGTCTACAAGCTCTATTTTTGCCACATTCTTCCTGACATAATTAAAATATTTAATTACATATGTCCTTTGTACACTTTCAACTATTAATTAAATAATTCATAGTTATTTAATTAATTCATGTCTTTTATTCCTCCTGACTATTTAAATAAATAAATAATCTTTATTGTATTTAAATACATCGCTAATGTCTTATGTCCCTCTATAATTAAATAAATTCTTAAATTTATTTAATTATCACTTGTCCACTATTTCTTCTTAGTTATTTAAATAAATAAACTTTATTTATTTATTGAAATATGTCATTAATTTCTTATGTCCTCTTATAATTAAATAAATTTCTATAATTTATTTAATTATTATCCACTCTGGCTTTTTCTAATTTGTCTTTTTATAATTAAATAAATCTCTTTAATTTATTTAATTATTATCCACTCTAGCTTTTTCTAATTTATATATTTCTATAATTAAATAAATCTCTTTGATTTGTTTAATTACTATCCACCTTGGCATTTTCCCCATTTTAAATAAAGACATTTATTTAAAATGGTCCCACTTTCTAATCTTCCCTCTTTTAGTAAATAATTCAAATTAATTATTTATTGTCACATGACCCCACTTTTTTTAATTAAATCAATTGTTAATTCAAAATAACAACTTTCCTCCATAAATCAAATAATTTCTATTATTATTTGATTTTCCAGCTCTCTCTTTTTCTTTTCCAATCTTATCTCCTTGTCATATGCAACCTTGTCCATTGATTTGATTTTTCTCAACCATTCATTTTAATTTTCAAACTAATGTTGCCCTAACCCTAATTGTGGGTTGTCATATTCAGTCTTTTCCATTGATTTTAGGGAATCTCTCATCTTTCAATCTTGGCCATTCCTCTAAATTGACTTTTCTATAAAAAGGTAATTGTAGTTTCATTTGTCATCTCTCATATATCTCTCAATCTCTTGGCATTGTGACTTCATGCTTTCACTTCATGCAATCTTGTTTTAGGCACTCTTGACATCTTAGCATTTTGACATCTTGGCATTTTGGCATAAATTAGGCATACTTTAGTCTTTGTTTACTAGTTGCATAGTTGCATAGTATTGCATTTTAGATCGAATCCTTTAGAATTTGCTTAGGTCTTGGCATAGTCATAGACTGCTCACACAAAATCATAGGGAAAACTACATAATGCAGCAAATCGAGAAGGTGTAATGGAGGTCAATCATGGAGGTTGAAGACTTTTGGTAAACTCTTTCCTTTTGTTTTCATGTTATTTCCAAATTTTTACTTCAATATTTACTTTGGGTTTTGTTTTTTTATGCACTAATATGAAAACCTAGATTTTTCCCTTAGCTACATTGGTGAACCCGATGTGAAAATCATGTTTTTTGCAAATTTTTGTATGACTTTTTGTGTTTTTGCAAGTACAAGTACAAAATGTCGCATTCACAGTTTTATGAGCCACAAACAGTCTATTGCGACGCATTTTCTCTATAGAGTGACACATCCGCCATCCTGAGACACATTCGACTAACAAAAAGCCATATTTGTTTTGTTGCGATGCATTCGAGATCCCGAACAATGCATTTGAAGGCTGTGACACATTCGATCTACATATCAACGCATCTAACTAGAAAATTCTTGTGTACATTCTCGAGCCACATTTGATGTGTAGAATGCCGCATTCGCTCTATTGTGACATATTTTTCTGGTAAATTTTATTTTTGGGGTTTTTCTAGAATTTTCCATATTTTTCATTTTAAGTCAGTAGTTTAGAGGTTTTTTGTAGGTTACTAATCTACTATTGCAACATGTGGCTTTGAATTTTCGTGGGTCCAAGGAATCTTTTTAGACTACTAACAAGTGGTTCTGTAGGTTTGAATATTCAAGCATGTTATTTTGAAACCTATTGTGTTTTTTTTAGATTAGAAAACACTTCCATTGGTACTTTAAAAAGAACATTTGCTTGTCTCACTTAGATTTAATTAGGAGGTTAAAAGAACTTTTCTTGATTTTTCTTGAAGGTGGTAGGTGATTATTCTCTCACCTTGTGCAAACTAGGTGATAAAAAAACTAGATCCATGTCTATTTTATGTTTTTGAACCTTGGAGGGGATTGCCACGAAAGAGGGAACAACTCCAACCATTTTTTCGCTTAGGCTGGTATATAAAAGGATGAGTCTAAATTGTCAAGTCCTCATGGTATGTAGGCCTTAGCCGTGTAGTGTCATTCAAAAATGGGTACCTACCTTTTCTTTTAAAGGTGTAAGAGCCCCTAGTAGATTGGTTAAAGCCTTAAGTGGCTTGCTATATGCTCACAAGGTGTTGTGTCCCTGAGTATTTACTATAACCCTTTTGTTTAGTGGCCAAAATCCCATCTATTTGCTAGCGCAACAATGGTCGTTGTGAAGGTATCCACATTCTCGTAGTTCTTAGTAGAGGTGATCAACCCGCCATGGGAGATTTGTGGGGGTTGGAAGCTTGGTTGACTTGAGAAGTGAGTGCAGGGGGAGCCCGTGTGGCCAAGCTTCTGGATTCATCTGCTAAGAATAAGTGCGGTTGGGGAAACCCATGTGGAATTTAGCAAATATAGTCCTTGCCTAACCTAGGGTTGTACTTGTCTTCTTTGTGCATGTTTACAAAATACTATGTTTTCCAAGTGTTTTCTAAAATATTCAACAAATAAACATCATTTCACAGACTTGGAAATAATCATTCAACTTGAAACAATTCCAAAATTCGGCCAAAAATTACAAACTAGACTTATTTTGCTTGCAACACATTTGTTGAAACACATTTGCTATCTTGTGCCGCATTTGAGACTTTATGTGCCGCAATCGTTCTGTTAAGCCACATTTGTTATATTGTACAACACATTTGACTATATCACAATGCATTTTATTTCTAGAACATTGCAATTGACTTCCTGAACCACATCTATAATCTGTAATGCCACATTTGCTGGAACTGAGATGAATTTGACACACTGCAATGCATCTGTGACCTAAAATGACTCAATTTCCTATCACTAAGAAAAACAATCACTGTCAAACGCAAGACCAAATACTTTTAATTTTTTGAGACACATCTTCCTTTCTACAATGCAATTGTTGTTTGAAACAACACATGTGCTTTACGGTAACACAATTTTCACATTATACCACACATCTGACTTACTACAACACATTCGTAGGTTGAAACAACACATTTATACCTTGCGACACATTTGAGACCTTAAATGGCACCTTTTCCTGTCATTGATATTATCTTTGTCACTATCCAAATTCGAAACTAGACATTTTCAGTCTGTCTTTAGGCATCTTTCCTTAGTGGTCTTTGTCCAAAATTAGACAAACAACATAGTTTAGGCTTAATTCATACCTTTGCATTGTCATCATGTCTTCCATTGACCTTGATTTCCTTGCTAGTCAAGTTGAATACAAATTTCTCTTAATAGAAAATACCAACAAGCCTTGGACTTCAAGAGACAATTCCTCCAATCCAAAAATCAATGCTCTTCCTACCAACAACCCCTAATTCCTAGTCATCCAACCATCTATACCCTCACTATCAAGAGTCCCTTATCACAAGACATGCCATTATTCCACAACAAACATCCACTTATCACCCTTATCCTAACCTTGACAAGGGAAGCCAACTTTCCATCAATCCCTTCCAATCCTCCATGTCCTATCCTAGTCATTCACCTATTAATCCACTCCAACTTTCCTTGTCATATCCTAGTCCTTCACCTACTAATTCAATCCAAGTCTCTAGGTACCATTTTAGTCCCCCATCCATTAATCCCTTCCAAGTCTCCAAGTCCTATCCTATTCCTTCATCCACCAATCCTTTCCAAGTCACTTCGTCCCAACATACATCTAGTCATGTAAATTCTATCCTTGTCCAAAGTCATAGTCCATTGCCTAAACTTGAGGAGACATGTCAAAATGAAAGTCCAAAGCATGACATCATGACACCACTTTCATGTCAAGATCAAAGTAGCCCATCCCATGACCCTATTCTTAAGTCCATTCAAGAAGTCATCCTAGATAATAATGGAATCCAAAATACACCTATCCTTGACAGAGACTCCATTCCCAATCATGCCATCCAAGAAAATCCCATCTTTGACCAAGACACTACCATTGACCAAGAAGATCCACTCCTTGACCTTTACGCCATTCACAACCAAACATTTGATGACCTTACCCAAACTTTGAGTACATCCACTTGCCAAAATGAGACACTTGCCTCCATGGGACACATATATGATATTCCCCTAGAACAAGAGTCCTCTACTTTGGACATATTTGCAAATGATCAAGCTATAGCTGAATTCACTAGACTCTATGACAATGACCATAAAGATGGATTTGACATTCAATTGGAAGCACCAATAGAATCATCTGGACCTAACATGTCACAAAATCAAACCAAAGACGTTAATAAAAAATATGTCCAACATGTCAATGAAGCTAAGACATCTTATCAATTAAGATCATCTACTTTTATCATAGCAAGCTTTCTTGCAAACGAGAATATTTCAATAGTTTCCACATATACAATGATGGGTTAGCATTGTGCTTTCAAAACAACAAATAACCCATCACAAAAAAAAATTTGTCTGTTATTAATTTTTAGCTTCTTCCTCAAAATTAGTGAAGATTTAATGAGCAAATTATTTGCTGGAGTATAAATTTTTTGATGTTAAGTCATCCAATGAATCCTTGCTTTTAGAATGAAATAATTTTCTATGATTGATTTGTCCAAATCATTTAAAAAATTTAGATTAAACTATTGAATAGTTCAGATAAACTAATAAACAAGTTTCATTTGGAAAGCAGACATTCAGAAAATGTTATGAAAAGTTGAATTTTATTCTTTTACAATGAGTGTTTTTGTTGATTATCAAAAAGTAAGTATGGATCTAAGAGAAAGAATGTAGAAACAATCATTCATTTTGATTGCAACACATATGCTTTCAACAAATACATCAGTTATTTCAGATTATGTAATTGAAAACAAATTTAGATTGGTACATGAGCCATTACATACTTTGAAGTAACAGATTTATTAAAAGATATGTTTTTGTAACCCCACACATGCCGTGGGTTATGACTAAGTTGATTAAATTAAACAACTATGAACCATACACCTAAAGATCAACTAAAAGAAGAAAGACATATAAAAGGAAGGTCATGTCCATTATTGCCTAGGAAGGCTGATGTAGGTCTGACTTGTTGCCTCCAACTTGATCTCATGTGTCTTCAATCCCTTTGCTCCTGAGTTCTAGAACTTGCAATTGATAGTAAATTTTTGTTAGAGATCAAGGAATGATATCCAATTACATGCTTATCAACAAATGTATGATTTATAGTCATTATCAAATTGAATCAACTTAGTCAATATTTGAGAGATTAATGAAAGAACTACTAGACCAAATCTTCGAAAGAAATCATTCAATTCATTATTTTTGCTAACTTGTTTGTTTCATGTGCAGATACAGGAAAAGTATTGTTGTTGCTTTGTTTCATCAAATTAAAGCATTAGTGGGGGAAAATGTGGCTCCCTCAAGGGTTGAGCTCAGCTCATGATAGTAACACAAGCATAGTTTGAAGGAAAAGTAATCAGAGTCATCTATGCAACTTTTCAATGATAGTGAACAGGCATACATGCTAAGTTCATGAAGCATCTCTTCAAGGAGCTACAAAAGTTAAAGATAACAATGATACCAGTAGAAGAAACATTATGAGGTCAACATTGTGTTTTATAGAAATACTAAAAGGCATCCTCTTATGAAAGAAATCATTACAACATCATAATTTATGCATAATTTCTTATGTATATTTAAATGCATAAGTTCTTTCATTGCAAATTTCTTAATGGAAAGAAGAGAATGCAGTTTGATCAAAACAATAACCACACAACCTTCATGTACAATTCATAGAAGCAAGATTGGCATGGCAATTTACATGAATTTCTCTCAATCAAGATACTCAATCTTCAATATTATAATAGAATGAGTTGTAAGGAAGAAGAGGAGGCTTAATATATGAGTCACAGTCTTTAAGGAAAGCAGTCTTCTAAAAAGCATAAGGCATTATTCAATCTGTAGTAGTTAGAGACCAAATGGTGATTCTCAGTGCACAAATCTCCAAAAGAATAGAGGCATATGTATAATGGGAATCATAATGATAGTTTCACTACCCTATTAGCTAAGAACTAGGGTCACTAGAAGTGTTAGTCCTTGTTGAGTAGAAATGAAAAACCTTTATCAGATAGATACAAGATCATTACAACTTCATTTAATGACTCAACAATGTTACAAAGAGCACAATAGTGTGAACTTTCATTATACCTGTAAGTGAAGTTGACTAGTCATGCTTCTAAATGAAAATATTCTGAAGTATTATGTAATGCATCTGTATGTGAATGTAAGGAAGAGATTTTTTTATTGATTCACATAAGAAAAATACAAAGATAGAGGTTGTGGCCTGAAGTTATAAAGATACCCATTTTCTTGTTTTATCAAAAGAAACCCTCAAAGTACAGAGATTAAATTCATGGTAGAGAAACTCCCAGTAAAGTTGCGGCCAAGAATGATAGGAAACAACCAAATATAGAAAGTTGTAATGTCGTAGCCTACCCACAAGTATAATGAACAAGGAGAAAAGAAATAATTCATTATTTTTTCAATTACTGAAAGCTACATGAAGATTTTTAGAAAAAAAAGAAGATTATACAACTCAGATGGAATTTCTCATGGCTTGAAAACTAAGAAAATCAGACTTACTAGGCTAGCATTAATATCTTCCAAAGGGCCTTCAAAATGAAAAAAAGGCAGAGATTTCTATCTTCATAGCTCACCCAAGAGAATGCTCATGGCAGCCACAACAAAAGCCACAGGAAGCAAGACAAATTTTATAGGGAAAAAACTATTAGAAAAATGCTCAAGGTCATGCCTGTAAGCTTGTAAAAAAGCTTTCAAAAAGCATTAAATTTCTAGATACAAAGAAAAAGTTGAGCTCACCTTATGTTTCTACCTAAAATCATTCTTCAAAAGCTTCACAATGGCATACAAAGGCAGAGTTTCCAACAAAAAATTTGAGCTAGGGTTTGATGGCGGCCTCCTCATAGCAGAAGTTTCCAAAAAGAAGAATGAATGAATAAAGCAAATGTCAATCTTTTGATTTAGGGTTTGAATGCCCTAGAAGATTCGAAGAAGAGAGACATTTGCGCCTGATTTTTTTTCAAAAACTTTATTCATTTTCTAAAAGTCATGGCTTTAAGCCTTTTGTTTTTTATTTTGAATACTCTTCAAAATAAAAATTAACACTTGAGGTCTTAGTTTTTTCTAAGTCTTTTTTATTTGACTTAGTTAAACTCTTTTTATTTTTGCATTGAAATTCAAATAAAATACTATATTTTGAGTGATTTATAAATCACTTCTTAATATAAGTTATTTTGAATGTAAAACTAGAAATACCTTTTAAATGATGAGAGCCTTTATTTTTTGCATCTATTTCAGAAATGTAAATCTTTATTTTAAATGGTAATTATAAATCATTTAAAATGAATGATATTTTGAATGCAAAGTAAAGTTCTTTTGAATGCAAATTCAAATGATGGGATAGTTCAAAAGAAATCAAATGAAACATTCAAAGCCTTGCACAAATGTTGGAAAAGGTTGAGGAAATTGTGCCAACATGTGGAGTGAAATCAGGGATTTTGAAGCACTTAATCAAGAGTTCAGTGTCAGTTAAGAGTTCCAGTTGGTTGGGTTTTAGTCAAGGAGCAAAATCAGGAACATATATGGAGTTCACTTTCAATTATAACCCTCTTTTGGAGGGGATTTCAGTTGTATACAACCCATAAGGTTGTTTTGAGTTTGACAACTCTTTCTGCATGTTTTGAGGAGTTGCTTTCAGTTGCATGCCTTATTTGAGGGAGAGGATGGACAACACATCAGTTTTTGGAGCCAAGATAAAAAAGTTTGAATTCTTGGAGTCTTCTCTATAAATCTTCCTTCTCTCTCATTTCTTTTCTTTAGTTTTGAGTTTGGTGGCTGTAGTAGCAGATTATTCTTACTTTGTAACTCATTTTCTTGTGAATTCTATAGATTTGTAATGCAAGTATCTCCTAGTTTTCAATAAAGAAGCTCATTTTCCTTCTCAATTCTATCTTGTGCAAGTATTGTGTGTAAGCCTTTGGGATAAAATTTTGTTATTTCCATGAAATCCTTCTTTTAATCCTATTACTTCAATGTCTTGTTTAGATTCAGTATGATATAGTGCAGGTCATTGACTATGTTTCTTACATTTGTTGAATGCTTGTTATGAAAACATTATTGTTTTCTTTCAAACAAACTTCAATCATAGAAGCCTATCAAATGAAGTATTTATGCAAAACATACTAGATTGAGTAGTGCATCCTTTAGTTTCATTAGTTGAGTTATCTATGTGAGATTTTAGCAGTTTTCAAATCACAAGTATCAGTTGGTGAATCACCTTGTTTTCCAGTTTTTAGTGTATGCATTATCCTTCTTACCCTTTACTTTTGTTAAAAAAATAGTATTTTCAAGAAATATCCAAAGGGAACCAACCCATAACCTAGAGGTCTATTCTCACCATAGGATACCCACAGCCTGAGAGTAGTCCCATTTGCACAGGATTTAAGAGTTTTTCAACTTGTCTTTGGGTGCAAATTCATGTGTTAACACTGTCAGAACATGCAATATCAAGGCAAAGGACTAGGAATACACGAGAAAGGCATTCAAGAACCAATATAGCTTCAGTCAAATTATAGACATCAAGGTCTTGGCTATTCTTCAGTCAGCAAATCAAATGAGGTCAGTGGTACATCCTCGATATTGTAGGAAAATTTATTTGATAAAAACATCAAAATGGAGTCCATGAGTAATCCTTGTCATAAGGTTGCTGCCAACACTCCGTCCATCCATACCAACAATCATCATTCCCATAATCCTTCCATTTGGAACCAACAAAAACAAAATTCTTACAAACCAATTTAAGTTCAAAATCAAATGTCAAAGGCCATTGAATCAAACAAAAAGAAAAGTGGACAAATGAAGTTAAAATGGATCCCAAAGAAAAATGGATCAAATAAAGAAAATATGTCAAATCCAAAGTTCAATCAAAATGTGGAGCCACAAGTAAAGAGGACTTCCACATATAACATATTTCTACCTCCTTCGAAATGGTCATCAAGCAAGCCATATAAAAGTGATGGTTCCAAACACCATCCCAATCAAAATCCCAAACTCCGCCATCCAACATCCCAAGTTTTGAAAATAAAGAGTGATTCCTCCAAATGTCCAAACAATCCTTCCATGTCTACCATCAAAAGTCATAATCCTACATCTCACCTAAATTCCAAAAATAAAACGTCACAAATTTGTTACATCTTGGAAGCAACTCTTCATCACAAGGACTCTCATGGCACTCTATCGCAATGTGCATATTTTGATAAGGACAACTTTAGTATCAAAAAGGACCACAATGACATCAATCAGTTATATGCAAGTGTTATGGTCCTAACAAGACAACTACTTCAAAAAGGTCATTATTGGCATATCATGGCACCAGTCTCTACATCGGCACCATTAATAGCTATAGAATAATCAGTGGGAATCCAAGACATCTCGTCCATATAAAAAACACAAAAAATTTGAAAAATCCAAAAAAAACAAAAATAAACAAAAATAAATAAAAATAATAATAAGTAAAAAAAAAGAATAGTAAAGAGAAAATTTCGTCCAACAGTGAAAACCTGACAAAAAAGAGCCTTGGATAAGTACCATGGTGAAAACTTGGCAAACATGAATCATGTGTAAAATAAATTGTCTATGGAATTTTACACTTGGGGGCAAGTCATCTCATTTCCCATTCCTTCCTCATGACATTTACATCTGTCCATCTAGTCCATATCATTCCCATCCATTTTTCCCATTTACCTTGGTCTTGATATAAAACATGCACATAACTCATGCTTTGGGGAAAAATCTTGACATGTAAATCCTTTGGTCACAAACTATTCATGAAACATCATGTCATTGCCATCATAGCCTCATTATCTTTATACGACATAATCCTTGAAAAATCATATGACAATTCCCTTAGTCTCATGTCTCTCATCTTTTATCAAGGTCGCCTATCATTCTTTCATGTCAGTCATTTATCTTGGCTTTCCCTTGTCAAATAGTCTAAGGATACTCCATCACCCTTTTCAATCCTGAAAATACGTCATTCCAAATGCAATGAGCCTCATCCATACAATCTTCCCATGCCAACCATGTCAAACAATGCCGTCATCATCATCATCACTTGTCAATTGGTATTCAACTTGACTAGGGGCACAATCATGTATGCCATTGGAATCATTCACATGCATTTGTTGCGATCCTCTCAAAACATTCAAAAAGACAAAAAAATTAAAACATTTCTCAAAAAGACAAAAAAAAAGAAGTCGAAAAGCCAAAAAAATCATAAAATATCAAAAATCCAAAAAAAATCACAAAATAACAAAAAGACAAAAAATCAAAACATGTGGACAAAACACAAAAACATCTAAATAATTCTAAAACAAAATTCTGAAAAATAGAGTCAAATTTAGTCATGTTAGTGTGAAACTACGTTGCCTTTGTGACTAAACGTAGGAAAGGCCATCTGTCGATGTGCCCTCGAGGCTCCCTAGGTCAATCCTTTAGCATTCGTCATGTTAGTCAAATAAGTCAAATGTAGTCACACATAGACAAAAGACAGTCATTGCAAATGCCAACATTTGAATCGTGAATCAAAATTAGACAACATAGTCCAATCAATCATATAGTCAAAATTAGTCAAATTTCCAAAATAATGTCAATCTCGTCATTTTCTGGTCCTCTCTAAGATGTTTCCTTCTTGGATTTGGACCTTGTCAAAATTTTTTTTTCCTTTTTTAGGATGTGTCCTTCCTGACAATAGGCCCCATCAAAACCATCAACACCGTCGAATTGGCAACTTGTCAAAACTATCAAACTGTCAAGCAATCAACCTTCAGCAAACAAACATTGGATTACACAATTAAATGGTTGTTAATCTTTCTAGTCTATCGTGTCTTATCTTTTGACTATTTTGTCTATTTTTTCTTGTCTTTTTATTGTTTTGTCTCTTGGTCATGTTACTAGCTACCTCGAGGATGTCCTATGAAGGATTTAGAGGTGCGATGATGTCTCATGACCTATTTTGTTTTTCTTTGACTGTTGTCTTTGGATTGTCTTGGCAAAAAGATTGGGGCAACTTGGCCCTTACCATGAGTTAGGACATTCCTTGTCTGCGACTATCTTTTTTTTTTTGCAAGTGGATAACCTTACACACCTTGGTCTATGTCATACCATTGTGTTTGTTATCCATTTGTGTCATTTTGCTGCCAATAATTATTTGAGCAACATCTATTAGTACTTTGGCAAATGTTGAAGGTTTCTTTCTCTTCCCACCCTTCTTCTTTTCCCCTCTAACATTTCCTCTGGTCCCGTCATCTTCTAGTCTTCTCATCCATTTCAAGAGCACACTCGTGTTCTTGGAACCCATCTATCCTCTCGAGGGGGCATATTGCTACCTCCTCGTCATTCTTCATCATCATATTTTGCATTGGGGAATAATTTTGAACTTTTTTTCTTTGTCACAATGCAACAGGTTACATTATGACAAAGAGGGGCAAAATGTAGACACATAAAAATGACCTAGGCATGCAAGCTCTATTTTCACCACATTCTTCCTGACATAATTAAAATATTTAATTATTTCCTTTGTCCACTTTCAACTATTAATTAAATAATTCATAATTATTTAATTAATTCATGTCTTTTATTTCTCCTGATTATTTAAATAAATAAATTATATTTATTGTATTTAAATATGTCACTAATGTCTTATGTCCCTCTATAATTAAATAAATTCTTAAATTTATTTAATTATCGCTTGTCCACTATTTCTTCTCGATTATTTAAATAAATGAACTTTATTTATTTATTTAAATATGTCATTCATTTCTTGTCCTCTTATAATTAAATAAATTTCTATAATTTATTTAATTATTATCCACTCTAGTTTTTTCTAATTTATGTCTTTCTATAATTAAATAAATCTCTTTAATTTATTTAATTATTATCTACTCTGGCTTTTTCTAATTTATGTCTTTCTATAATTAAATAAATCTCTTTGATTTGTTTAATTATTATCCACCATGGCATTTTCCCCATTTTAAATAAATACATTTATTTAAAATGGTCTCACTTTCTAATTTTCCCTCTTTTAGTAAATAATTCAAATTAATTATTTACTGTCACATCACCCCACCTTTTTGAATTAAATCAAATTTTAATTCAAAATAACAACTTTCCTCCATAAATCAAATAATTTCTATTATTATTTGATTTTCCAGCTCTCTCTTTTTTTGTGTCAATCTTATCTCCTTGTCACATGCAACCTTGTCCATTGATTCCAAGTTCTAGTTCTCAATCAAAGCATAATCCAAGTCTCCTATGCTAAGGTCAGTCGAGTAGCATTGTTTCTTGTGCTATCAAAGTCCTTATGACCGAGTATCCTAGGCTTGTTACCCCTTGCGCTATTGGCATTACCAAAGTAGGAGAGTGGCTCTAGGTATATTCCCTTTAGTGTGTGAGCTCTTCTCTCACTCCCAATCCAACAAAGGGTTGTTAGATGTGTAATTCCCGTAGTTCACTCTCTAAGTCACCTACTCCCACCCCACCCCTTTCAGCATTAATAGTCCTCAATATCTGAAATCTTAAATCTCTAGATGCCCTATAATCCCTCCCACACCAACCCCACTGGGGGGGGTGGGAGGATATAGGGGTGAGAGGGTGGTAGGATAGCCGAGTTGCTAGCAGGCTAATTAATTAAGTGGGGGGGGGGGGAATTATAGCTCCCATGTCTAATACCCTCAAATTACTCTTTCTGCACCATGTCTAAAGCTAACCAACCAACTAAAAAGCCATTCCTCCTTAGACTGTTATCCGAGATAGGCGTTAGCACTAAAAGGAACTCCAAGATAGATATTGTGTTGATACTTATCATATCCTTGTCATCTTCGTTCATCTATTGACAAGCAACACACCCCGAATCGAATCTCCAAAGTGCATGGGCGCCCTCCCTGCCCTATCTACCCCCATAGTTCTAGTAAAATCAAATCTCAACCATTCATTTTAACTTTCAAACTAATTTTTCCCTAACTCTAATTGTGGGTTGTCATATTCAATCTTGTCCATTGATTCTAGGGCATCTCTCATCTTTCAATCTTGGCCATTCCTCTAAAATTGACTTTTCTATAAAAAGGAAATTTTAGTCTCATTTGTCATCTCTCATATATCTCTCAATCTCTTGGTATTGTGACTTCATGCTTTCACCTCATGCAATATTGTTTTAGGCACTCTTGACATCTTAGCATTTTGACATCTTGGAATGTTGGCATACTTTAGGCGTACTTTAGTCTTTGTTTACTAGTTGCATAGTTGGATAGTATTCTATTTTAGATCAAATCCTTCAACATTTGCTTAGGTCTTGGCATAGTCATAGATTGCTCACACAAAATCTGAGGGAAAAGTACATATTGTAGCAAATAGAGAAGGTGTAATGGAGGTCAATCATGGAGGTTAAAGACTTTTGGTAAACTCTTTCATTTTATTTTCATGTTATTTTCTCCTTTGTGCTTCATTATTTTTTTTTGGTTTTGTTTGTTTATGCACTAATATGAAAACCCTTTTCCCTTAGATACACCCTCAACTCAATCCTAATCCCCTAAACCCCAAGAAAAATCTCTACCCTAATCCCTAAACCCTCAACCCTGTACCTTGTACCCTCAACCTTTAAACCCTAATCCCTCAACCCCTATACCCTCTACCCTATACATTGGACCCTCAACCCTCATCCCTCAACCCTATATCCTCAATCCTCTACCCTCAACCTTAAACCATCAACCCTCAACCCTTAAGACCCAGCTCACCAAACCCTCACCTACCACTCTGTTGTACATTAAACCCTCAACCCTCCAATTCTCAGCCCTCAGCCCTACGACCCTCAGCCCCTATACCCTCTACCTTTACATGAACCTCAGCTAGTCCTTCAACCATATACCCCCCCTCCAAACCTGTACCATAAACCCTCTACCCTCGACCCCTGACCCTTGGCCTCAGCCCTGAGCCCTAGGCCAGCATGAGCCATTGTCCACCCTTCTTCATGCCATCCATTCCATTTATCCATCTCTGTTCCACATCTCTCCTCTCTCTGTCTCTATCCCTGTCCTCTCCTCCGTCCCCTCTCCTCCATCTATCTATCTCTCTCTATCTCCCTCCACTCTCCATCCACTCCTCTCTCCTTCCTCTCTCCTTTCTCTTGGGTCCATCCCCCCTCTCATTCTCTCCTATGCTTTTGTCTCTCTCTCTATCCATCCCTCCCCACCCCTACCTAGTCAGATTCCCTCTCCTCCGCCCCAAATCTGTCTACCCTCTTTCCCTCCACCCCTCTCTCTCCTCTCCATCCCCTCCCACCCTCTCCCCCCCTATGGCTTCCCTTCTTTCTCCCCTCCCCTTCCTCCCTCTCTCTCCAATTCTCTCTCTCCATCCCTATCTATCTCTCTGTCCACTCCTTCCAACCCCTTCCTCCCTCCCTCTCTCCTTCCACCCTCCCTCTCTCAAGACTCTCTTACTACCTCTCTACCTCTCTCTCTCTCAGGTTTCTCCCTCCCACCCTACCTAGACAACTCTCTCTCTCCCTCTCTTAAAATTCTCCCTCCCTCTAAAGACATGCATAAATACATATACATACTTACATACATACAAGCATAATACATATGTACATATGATCCTACATACATAAAAGTATACATGTACATATGTAGATACAATCTTACATACATATAGGCATACATACAATATACATGCATTGGTACATACATACATACATATAGGCATACATACATACATACATACATACAAGCATGCATACATATATACATGCATGACATACAAGTATACATGTACATACAAACATACAACTATATAAACATGCATTCAATAGAGTAGCATTTAACATAAAGCAAGACATAACATGGGTACGTTATACCGTGCTCGCGTTATGTCTTACTAGACATGTCTCGCACAAACATAAAAAACCATGTCAAAACTAAGATATAACACGTTATAATGCACACACTATATATTTCTTTGGGAATCCCCAAGCCTTAGGATTGGTATTTGTCTTGGAATACCAACCCAAAGGCTTGGAGGGCCTTCCCAACAAACAAAGACGTGTTTTTGCAAATTCTATAATATTTCACATAATCGGGTTCGTGCTCACTATCAGGATTGCACATGTTTCAATGTCGAACAAATCAAACACTTGGGTAATGCTAGGTTCTCTCTTAGCTATCCAACAATGTAATTTTTTTCACTTTTTGACAATGTTAAGCCTTTCAGATCTATAATTTCTTTTGTTTGTGTGCCTCTTTTTTGGAAAAAAGCAATGCTTGGTGTTTTTTTCGTTATAAATTAACCATTCATCAAAATTTAAAATAAATTACATTTTTAGAAACTAGACTCCATTATAGAATTTAATATATATATATATATTTCAATTAGTTTCCAAAATTTGTAGAGGTAGCACGACCAAAATTCTATTTTTCGGGAAGTGTCTACTTAGAAAATTAGTAAAAAATCAAATATTATTTAAAAAATTATCAAAACAATCATGCATCAACTACATACTGTTAGCTAATTTCTCACTAGAGCAATTTTAAAAATACTAAAAAAAAATTCACCGTTCTAGGGACGTACAAAAGTTGCTATGTTATGTTTTTCTGAAAAAAACAACACCAATTTTTGTATGTCCCTCTTTTGAACCCCTTAATCTCAACCATTTCAAAAATAAATTAGTAGTTTAGAAAGTAGACTCAGAGCACTTCAATCCTTGTTTTTGTTGCATCTCAAAATTTTGAGTGTAACTATCCTCAATTTCATGTCCAAGGTTAGTTTTTCCTGATTTCAGAAAAAAAAGAGTGGCCACTTATGCCCCCTTTTTGGCCCCCCATCTTTTTGGACTTACCCATAGGTTAGAGCCAAGTATGCATCAAAATTTATAAAATAATTAAACAATATAAGGCTATTGTGTGGGATACCATTGAGCTATTTGATGAATTCTCAATTGATTGGATTGAAAGGGATAAAAATGTTATGGCTTAGTTTTTGGAAAATATTTCTATCAAATATGGAGATATTAATTTGGCAAGAATTTCAAAGGTATAAGTGTTGACTAGACCATCAATTCTTGATAATATTTTCCATCAAAATTTTTTCCATGATGATCACGATTTACTTAGGTTCCTTCACTATGTTAACGAGTATCACAATCAAGAAACTAATTTTCATTTTTTTAAACAATTAATGGAAAAGAGACTACCTTTTGGGAATGAAGTTATCAAGCTAAAGACATACAATCTCCCAAAAGGGTTGGTAGAATTGGAAATATGTTTTGATGGTGTTAATAAGCATGTAATAAAAACAACTCCTATACATGAAAAAGACTTGAAAGAAATCAACCTCGGTACAAATGTGTTGACATGTGTTTTGGCACAACAACATGCAAATATAATATTGCTACTCTGTTTCTCCTAAACGAGAAAGATGATCGCATGGATATCTTAACTCCCAAGGTCTATATTGTTGGTTCTCAACTATGTTGATGTTACTCAGTGGTCAATGTAACAGTAATATTCAAGGGGCCTACTAGTGTGAACTTCTGGATTGTTCTAAGATCAAGCATGAATTTAAACCTATTCTAACCAGGGGTTTTAAAGAAATATAAAAAGATAGATCAGGGTTTCTGAAACAAAAAAGAACAATAATTCATCTAACCTTAACTAGACTTGTTAACTTCAAGGAATTTGTAAACTAAAACTGCAAAATAAAATAAACTTGTGATTGACACATAGTTGCATTCATTCACAGTGCTGATTTCAACAACTGATTATAGATTACCATTTAAGCAACACCCGAAATGATATTTTATTCCTTGAAAGCTTTCAAAATAAAATGATTAACTTAAGATAAATACTATTCTAGAACACAATATGAAGTAGATTCGAATCTGGTTGCTTCTACTATGGGTTAGACAGATAAGCAACATTTACAAATCTGGCACAATCACCAGTGTATAGAAAACTTGTGTCTTCAGACTGCTTCCATTTACACTAAAGAAACTAGAAAGATACATTCCATCCTATACTGGGTCTAACTCCTAACTAAGAAGACAAAAGAAGCTCCTATTACAAAGAATCGGGATGCAGTTCAGTCTCCTCAATCTTAACTTTTCTTTCTAAACTTCTAACTTTTTATCCCTTTCTCCTAGTTCTCTAAAGTCCTAGTTCTAAAAAAGATATGATAAAAGATGATCCTCCTTGAAAAGAGGCAAAAAATGCCATATATACACCCCCTCCCAAGAAGAATGTTGGCCCCACATTTTTAGGGTTTACAAAATATCGGTGGTGTCAAAGGGTCGACATCTAGATCTTTGCAGCAAATCAGTTCTACATTAAACTCGAATCCTTGCTGTCTACGTCGGTGAAGATTGTCTCCTGAGGTGTTCTGTAGATCCTTTGCATCTACCACACTTATTTCTGGCCTCCGTGTCCATTTTCAAAATCCAGCGGTGTTGCTTTGAGTGCCCCAAAATATCACCATTAATGTCGAGCTACCCCTGTCAGTAGATACCAGCCGTCCATTTGACTCACGACTTTATCTTCTTTCTTCGGCACTCTTCCCACTTCAGATCCACTCTTCTGCAAGTTGTCGATGTAGCCTGGGACAGTTGGTGAGATGTTTCAGTGAACCACAGAGGCCACATCGAGCCCTCAAAGACCATCAGCAAGACTATGTCCTTTTGGCGAGACCACATAGTGAAGCCTTTCTCTCGATGAACTCTCTTTCGGTGGGGCCCCCTCTTTGTTATCGGCATGACTTCCCGTGGTCGGGGAGATCTCACGGCGAAGTTACTCTGTTCTGGCAAAAGCCCATTCCCCCTTTGGGGAGACTCTGCTTAGTCGGCGAGACCCTCCACCGAGCTTGAAAACTCTCACCGAGATCCTTGATACATATGATTACGCACAAAACTTGACCCTGAAAAATAAGGTCTCCATTAGTCTTCTAAATCAGAAAAATATATTGCTCAAACTTACCCATAACACTTCTTATTTTACCATACTTCGTAAAGAAAAACCTCCTTCTGGTGGAGGTGGAACCAAATTCAAATGGGAACAATACTTACCTTCAAAACCAGCGGGGGCAGAACCAAAATAGAAACCGGAATTGGGACCGGGGTCGGGGTGGGGACGAGCCAGGGAAATAATCAACATTTCCAAGTTCATACCCCGAACCGACTCCGCTCCTTAAATAAAGGGCGAGCAATAAAACAGTGACGGAAGGCAATGAAAGAACCGAGGTGGAACGGGTTGAACCATAAAACAACTTCGCAAACAACTCATAAACGGAACCAGGTGGGACAAACCAGACCATAAACTTTCAAGTTCGGGGTTCGGGATTATCGAACCGCCTCGATCACCGAAAAGAGAAGAACAAAAAGAAAGAAGAGCCGACCACAAAGCGAGGAAACAAAAGCAAAACGAAAGCGAAATCGAGATCGAAGCAAATCGAAACGAGGCTTTAGAAAGGATTCCGGGGTTGACCCGGTCAGGTCCACGTAAACTATAAAAGAAAATGCAGGCAAAAAGTTAAGAAAAGGACGATTTACAAACCAAAGACCAACGAAGAGGGAAGAAAAGCGAGGATCGGATGACCCAAGATGGAAGGACCTAAACGAGGAACTTTGAGAAAGTTCAACATTCTGAGTCAGTCCCGGACCCGACTCCGACAAAGAACAAAGGAAGAAGACAAAGAACAGTCAGAGCCAGAACCAGGGACAAAACAAAACCAAAACAAAGAAGGAATTTCCAAGTCCGGTATTGGTCCCGGTTCCACCTCCGACAGAACTTTGAAAGGAAAACGCCTAAGGAAGAAAACCAAAGGTCAATGAGAAAAAAGACAAAAAGGGGGACCCATTTTGATCCAGATCAAAGTGGGGTGGTTATGCAAGGCATAACAAAATGCAACACCACAAAAGGTGTTTATTGGAAATAAGATGAACACAAAGGCATAATATATTCTCATTTCTCTATTAAGAAAATATAAAAATGTTGTTTTGTTGGCCCTATGATAATTTGAAATCATATAGAGAGGAATTGTTTCAACATGAAATCCATTTCAAACTTGTACCAAGCCATTTAGGCAAGAACATAGACCAATGAATCCCACATTAAAACAAAAATGCTACAAGAATTGATGAAACATAGGATGGTGGAATAATAAATCCAATTAGGCATTCCACCTAGGTTTCTAATTTAGTTCTTGGGTCAACCACAATATTGTGTCCCACTTTTTGGCCAAAGTAAGACAATGAAATCAACATTTCTTACCAAATTTTCCCTTTATGAAACTTATAGAAACTTAATCATTGATAATTTGGAGATGATGTGAACTGGTAATTTGTGAGGATTTGTCTCTAGATTCTATATATATATATATATTAAATTAGAATTAAATTGTAATTTTTTTTACTTAACTTTTAATAACCTGTTCTTTATAGTAAATGACATTTTTTAAAAATGGCATTTATGGCATAACAAATAAATTTTTATTGAAGGATAAAATTATAATTTTTAAATGTAGATTTGTAACATCAATATCTAGTGCATGGATATTTTTTCATAATTTTTTGTTGCATGTATATTTCTTAATTAATTTTTGAAGTTAAAGTAATTATAATTTGGACATAGGTGTATGTTGTAATGCATAACTTATTTTGTATGTATTGAAATTATTATTTTTCGCTGAAACAAGGACATCAATACCTAGGGTATACATATTTTTAAGAATTTTTGTTTTCTATTTTTCTATTTTCTCACACGTGTGGAACGAATACCTCGATGTTTGGTGAAAAACCTACATTCACAAGAAATTAAATATTAATATAATAATAAAATTAAAATATTTAAAATTATACTTTTTGGAAATTTTATAATAAGGACTACATACTTACAAAGCATAATTTTTAAAAGAATTTATTTGATCCCTCAAAAGGTAAAGAAAGGTAGTTTTTGGTTATCATTTTGATAGATGCAAAAGGAGACTCCATTGTGGGTATGATTTAAGACTAGCAGGGTTCTATCCAAGGGGGTTTGATCTAAGGAGGTTTTATCTAGCCCTCTTCAATTGAAACCCTTTAGATGGAACCCCGTAGGGCTTAAATCATTATTTTTTCTAAAAAAATATGTGATTTTTGACAAAAATCAGGGCATCCTTAGTTTGGGACCCACTATTGCAGGATGCCCCCCTTGTAAGGAAGAAAAATAGAGACATCAGATTTTGTGTTGACTTTAGAAACTTGAATGTATATTCTATAAAGGACAATTATCCTTTACCTAGTATGGAGACTATGTTGCAGAAGGTTACTAGGTGTGAATTGGTTTCCATGATGGATGGGGTTTCAAGGTACAATCAGGTGAATGTTATACAATGAAAATAACACAAAAAATTTCACCACACCTTTTGGCACATACATTTATGTTAGAATTTATTTAGAATTTATGTTGCTAATTTACAAAGAGATATAGATGTTGCCTTTTCAGACCTAATTAATATCATCATGGTAATTTATTAGGAGATCTAACTATTTTTTCCAAGAAAGAGGAAGGCCATTGCATGCATTTAGAGAAAAAAAATGTTATGGCTTTAAAGTTTGAAATTTTATTGAATCTAAAAAATGCATATTTTGGGTAAGAGAAGGAAAGTTATTGGGTCATATTTTTTCAAAAGAAGGTATCATAATTGACCTTGAAAGAGTGGCTACAATTGAGAAAATTCCACAGCCAAAAACTATTAAAGGAATACAATCATTCTTGGCCAAATTAGATTTTTCAAAAAGATTTTTTCAAATTTTGCAGAATGAACTAAATCTATATAAAAGATGTTAAAAAAGGGAGAAACTATGGCTTTGGGTAAGGATCCAACTAAGGCTTTCTAGGATATTAAAGAAATAATTAAGTAAGCTCCGATGTTAAAGTCACTAGATTTCTCCAAGCCATTTCAATTGTTTTTTTTTCATCCTTCCACATAGTTACTATTATTTTGTTGTAGTTCAAAATGGAAGGATATAAATAACCAATTTCTATTTTAGTAAGTACCATGAAGTGGAAAAATTGAAGTATGATGTTATGGAGAGGCATGCATATGCATTGGTAAAAGTAGTGAAAAACTTTAGATCATATTTGATTGTAGCCAAAATCATTACACATGTTCTTCATAAAGATGTAAAGAACATCTTCACACAAAAGTAAGTTATTGGAAGAAGATGTAGATGGATCAATAAGATCTAATAATTCAATATTGAAATTTAGATCACTAACTTGGTTAAGGGACAAGGTTTAAACAAACTCATGGCTAAGTCAAACTTGGAGGATGCCTAGGTTAATTGCATGGAAGAACATTTCCTCGACTTAGAGTGTAGTTTAAAGACATTCCCATGGTACAAAGATGCAATAATCTTTTTTCAATGTATGAATTGTCCAAAGAATTTGACTAATAAGAAAAAAATAACTCTCAAGCTCCAAGCAATAAAATATGTTATTACAAATGGTGATTTATATTGGAGAAATAAAGGAGTCCTCTTGATATTTATAGATAAGGATGAAGTTGTTAAAGTATTATCAGAAATGCATAGTGGAGTTTGTGGAGGCTATTTCACAATAAGAATCATAGCCCATTAAATAATTAGAGTAGGTTATTGGTGGCCTACTTTATTTTTTGATACACAAAATATTGTAAGAAAATGTGATGCCTATAAGAGATTCTTTGGAAAGTTGAAATATTCTGGTGTATTACCTTTGAGTCCCATGATTGTGGAATCCCCATTTTAGAAATGAAGCATTGATTTTACTGGTGAGATTATAGAAAATTCTAGTGGTGGATTCAGGTGGATTTTGGTAGCTACAAAATAATTTACTAAATGGATTAAAGCAATCCCAACCAAGAAGGAAGAAAATAAGGTGGTTGTAGATTTTGTGATGGAGCACATTATAATAAGATTTGGGGTACCAAGAAAATTAATTACAAATTATGCTATGTGTTTCACATTTGAAGAATTTATATTATTTTGTTCTAGAACTATGGGAATAATTTGTCATATGTTTCTCCCCATCACCCACAATGGAATGAACAAGTTTTTTCTAGTAATAAGGGATTAATAAAAACTATCAAACTGATGATAGGAAAAAAATCATGGGATTCTAAGATAAGGTTAGCATTATGAGCAAATAGAGAGATAAGGGCAAGCATGGAAAATTTGATCCTCTATGGTTAGGGCCATATATTGCTAGAAATACTCGTGGATATAATTCCTACTTTCTAGAGAATTTAAATGGTGAGATACATGAATTTCTAGTGCATGGATAATTCTTGAACTATTATTTTTCTTGATTATTTTCTTCCATGTGCATGTTTATATTTGTATAGTTTCCTTCCCTATTAGGTTTTGTGTAGATGTGATTGTCTAACTCACAATGAAGTGTTTTTAGGTTTCTATTTGGTTTTTTTATGTTTCTGTTTGTCTGGTCTACTCATGAAGATGTTCTAGAATATCACCATGCTTTAATAAAGCATTCATCCCCAAAAAAATCCATTATTGATATTGGTTTAAAATTTCTATAGTATTAATGTATGTTTTAAAAGGGTTTAAAATTCTTAACCTAAAACCCTAAACCCTTGCACAAAATGTTACTATATTTTATAATCCTATAGTGACTGACTAGTACATGGATGGATTTTTATTTATTTCTTTAGGCCTTTGTTTTTAGTATTCCACTGACCCCTTTTCCTAGTTAACCAACTAAACCTATTATGTGTGTGCTTTTAAAAATCACTTAAGCTCCCAATAGATATGCTTGCATGGTGGACCCCATTATTGCCTACATGGAATCCACATCGATGGATCCTATTTGAGTGCACATATTTCATAACACATATTCTCATTTCATGAACCCTTTGAAGTTATGATTGTGCACTATTAGGCCATGTGGAATCAACACAAGATTTGAAACTCTAGCAATATGGGTAGCTCCTGAAACTTAAAAGAAACAAGTTACAAATAATTTTAGGGAGTTTATTGGAAAATTTATTGTCAAGAGACTTATAGATACATTTTCACCTTAAACAACATCAATGATTGTAAGTAATGCACTATTTAGTGAAGTTGCAACCAAGAAATTACAAGAAAAATTTGACAAGTTAAGTTGTTCCAAGAGTATAATAAAATGAAATCACTCCTTCCCCCTCCCCCATGTGTTATATCAAAACTTACTACCCCTCAATCAAGCTCAATGCACACTTCAATTTAGGACAAGGAAACTCTATCATTGAGAATAAATGAACTTAATGAACAATTGAGTTAGAGTAGAGAAGCAAAAAGGTTGGCCAAGGAGGAAGGAAATAGTAAAATGACTAATTGGTAGAAGATATATTGGGTCAGATATTATCATCCATTATTCACAAGATAAATTACTCTTGGGTTGGATACAAAAATTTGAGAAATGCTTATATCAAGTACATGCAACATGAGTAGAGTTTAAAGGAGATATTAAGTACTTGGATTCCCAAAGTGTTAGTAATAAACATAGTCTATTTGCAATACAAGTATGACAATGATGCCCTTGAGGAATTTACAAGTACACATGAGGTGATAGGCTTGTTGGGGCATTTCAACTTAACAATCTAAATTAGAGATACAATTAAAAGATGAATTGATATCTTTTGAATCACTAGAAAAGGAATTTATGCCTAATATTTTGGACAATAAAAAAATTGTCAAATATTTTGAAGAATTAAAGAATGATTTCAATGCAATTTTTCCTTCTTTGTGTTCTTTCATATGTCTTGGTGGGAACTTGATTCAACCTTAATGAATAGTAGCATGAATGCGTTAATAAGGTTGGGATCAAATTTGGAAAATTTCAATAAGGAACCAAGGGATATTTTAGATGCAAAGTATAATGAACATGTGAATAAGGTAGTAAAGTTTCTTGAGTTCAAGTGGGCTAAAAAGGAAGTTACACTTCATGGATTGAGAAATACCAAAAATAAATGATCTTGTCAGGTCAACATGGTCAATTTTTTTTGTCTTCTTCAAGCTCTTTGTGATCACATGTAATTGCAAAGGTTTCTTTTTTTTGGCTCCATCAACAACTCTGATCAATTTGTTCTTTAATGGCTTAAGAAATTATTTTATTCTTTGTTGTAAAAGGATTATGTTTTGTTAGTGGATTTTTGCACTTCTTTGTTCTAACATAACTTTGATTATCATTTGTGACAAGTGTCATTATGCTCCTTAAGTTTGTGTGCTTACCTTTTCCTATTTAAGGAGGAGCTACAATCCTTTTAAGGGGTTAAGGAAATTGTAAATTTGAGCAAGTCAATTAGTTTGTAAAGTGTTGTTAGGGCTCTGTTGTGAAGGTCTATACATTTTTTTTACAATAGAAATGTATATTTGATTAAGGCATACATGAATGCATGCTTTCAATATGCCAATATTTCAGTTTAAAATATAAGATACAATATTTGATTGAGTTCATGTGGAAGTAATTTAAGCAATAGGGTAAAAAATTTGTTGCTTCTCCAAATTAAAATATTAAAATATTCACCAACCCTTTCTCATAACATGATCAATCTAG